>BTSY01000003.1:35815894-35968836 GCA_036245785.1 Pristionchus fissidentatus | reverse complement strand
CCTAAGCCTAAGCCTAAGCCTAAGCCTAAGCCTAAGCCTAAGCCTAAGCCTAAGCCTAAGCCTAAGCCTAAGCCTAAGCCTAAGCCTAAGCCTAAGCCTAAGCCTAAGCCTAAGCCTAAGCCTAAGCCTAAGCCTAAGCCTAAGCCTAAGCCTAAGCCTAAGCCTAAGCCTAAGCCTAAGCCTAAGCCTAAGCCTAAGCCTAAGCCTAAGCCTAAGCCTAAGCCTAAGCCTAAGCCTAAGCCTAAGCCTAAGCCTAAGCCTAAGCCTAAGCCTAAGCCTAAGCCTAAGCCTAAGCCTAAGCCTAAGCCTAAGCCTAAGCCTAAGCAAGCCTAAGCCTAAGCCTAAGCCCTAAGCCTAAGCCTAAGCCTAAGCCTAAGCCTAAGCCTAAGCCTAAGCCTAAGCCTAAGCCTAAGCCTAAGCCTAAGCCTAAGCCTAAGCCTAAGCCTAAGCCTAAGCCTAAGCCTAAGCCTAAGCCTAAGCCTAAGCCTAAGCCTAAGCCTAAGCCTAAGCCTAAGCCTAAGCCTAAGCCTAACCTAAGCCTAAGCCTAAGCCTAAGCCTAAGCCTAAGCCTAAGCCTAAGCCTAAGCCTAAGCCTAAGCCTAAGCCTAAGCCTAAGCCTAAGCCTAAGCCTAAGCCTAAGCCTAAGCCTAAGCCTAAGCCTAAGCCTAAGCCTAAGCCTAAGCCTAAGCCTAAGCCTAAGCCTAAGCCTAAGCCTAAGCCTAAGCCTAAGCCTAAGCCTAAGCCTAAGCCTAAGCCTAAGCCTAAGCCTAAGCCTAAGCCTAAGCCTAAGCCTAAGCCTAAGCCTAAGCCTAAGCCTAAGCCTAAGCCTAAGCCTAAGCCTAAGCCTAAGCCTAAGCCTAAGCCTAAGCCTAAGCCTAAGCCTAAGCCTAAGCCTAAGCCTAAGCCTAAGCCTAAGCCTAAGCCTAAGCCTAAGCCTAAGCCTAAGCCTAAGCCTAAGCCTAAGCCTAAGCCTAAGCCTAAGCCTAAGCCTAAGCCTAAGCCTAAGCCTAAGCCTAAGCCTAAGCCTAAGCCTAAGCCTAAGCCTAAGCCTAAGCCTAAGCCTAAGCCTAAGCCTAAGCCTAAGCCTAAGCCTAAGCCTAAGCCTAAGCCTAAGCCTAAGCCTAAGCCTAAGCCTAAGCCTAAGCCTAAGCCTAAGCCTAAGCCTAAGCCTAAGCCTAAGCCTAAGCCTAAGCCTAAGCCTAAGCCTAAGCCTAAGCCTAAGCCTAAGCCTAAGCCTAAGCCTAAGCCTAAGCCTAAGCCTAAGCCTAAGCCTAAGCCTAAGCCTAAGCCTAAGCCTAAGCCTAAGCCTAAGCCTAAGCCTAAGCCTAAGCCTAAGCCTAAGCCTAAGCCTAAGCCTAAGCCTAAGCCTAAGCCTAAGCCTAAGCCTAAGCCTAAGCCTAAGCCTAAGCCTAAGCCTAAGCCTAAGCCTAAGCCTAAGCCTAAGCCTAAGCCTAAGCCTAAGCCTAAGCCTAAGCCTAAGCCTAAGCCTAAGCCTAAGCCTAAGCCTAAGCCTAAGCCTAAGCCTAAGCCTAAGCCTAAGCCTAAGCCTAAGCCTAAGCCTAAGCCTAAGCCTAAGCCTAAGCCTAAGCCTAAGCCTAAGCCTAAGCCTAAGCCTAAGCCTAAGCCTAAGCCTAAGCCTAAGCCTAAGCCTAAGCCTAAGCCTAAGCCTAAGCCTAAGCCTAAGCCTAAGCCTAAGCCTAAGCCTAAGCCTAAGCCTAAGCCTAAGCCTAAGCCTAAGCCTAAGCCTAAGCCTAAGCCTAAGCCTAAGCCTAAGCCTAAGCCTAAGCCTAAGCCTAAGCCTAAGCCTAAGCCTAAGCCTAAGCCTAAGCCTAAGCCTAAGCCTAAGCCTAAGCCTAAGCCTAAGCCTAAGCCTAAGCCTAAGCCTAAGCCTAAGCCTAAGCCTAAGCCTAAGCCTAAGCCTAAGCCTAAGCCTAAGCCTAAGCCTAAGCCTAAGCCTAAGCCTAAGCCTAAGCCTAAGCCTAAGCCTAAGCCTAAGCCTAAGCCTAAGCCTAAGCCTAAGCCTAAGCCTAAGCCTAAGCCTAAGCCTAAGCCTAAGCCTAAGCCTAAGCCTAAGCCTAAGCCTAAGCCTAAGCCTAAGCCTAAGCCTAAGCCTAAGCCTAAGCCTAAGCCTAAGCCTAAGCCTAAGCCTAAGCCTAAGCCTAAGCCTAAGCCTAAGCCTAAGCCTAAGCCTAAGCCTAAGCCTAAGCCTAAGCCTAAGCCTAAGCCTAAGCCTAAGCCTAAGCCTAAGCCTAAGCCTAAGCCTAAGCCTAAGCCTAAGCCTAAGCCTAAGCCTAAGCCTAAGCCTAAGCCTAAGCCTAAGCCTAAGCCTAAGCCTAAGCCTAAGCCTAAGCCTAAGCCTAAGCCTAAGCCTAAGCCTAAGCCTAAGCCTAAGCCTAAGCCTAAGCCTAAGCCTAAGCCTAAGCCTAAGCCTAAGCCTAAGCCTAAGCCTAAGCCTAAGCCTAAGCCTAAGCCTAAGCCTAAGCCTAAGCCTAAGCCTAAGCCTAAGCCTAAGCCTAAGCCTAAGCCTAAGCCTAAGCCTAAGCCTAAGCCTAAGCCTAAGCCTAAGCCTAAGCCTAAGCCTAAGCCTAAGCCTAAGCCTAAGCCTAAGCCTAAGCCTAAGCCTAAGCCTAAGCCTAAGCCTAAGCCTAAGCCTAAGCCTAAGCCTAAGCCTAAGCCTAAGCCTAAGCCTAAGCCTAAGCCTAAGCCTAAGCCTAAGCCTAAGCCTAAGCCTAAGCCTAAGCCTAAGCCTAAGCCTAAGCCTAAGCCTAAGCCTAAGCCTAAGCCTAAGCCTAAGCCTAAGCCTAAGCCTAAGCCTAAGCCTAAGCCTAAGCCTAAGCCTAAGCCTAAGCCTAAGCCTAAGCCTAAGCCTAAGCCTAAGCCTAAGCCTAAGCCTAAGCCTAAGCCTAAGCCTAAGCCTAAGCCTAAGCCTAAGCCTAAGCCTAAGCCTAAGCCTAAGCCTAAGCCTAAGCCTAAGCCTAAGCCTAAGCCTAAGCCTAAGCCTAAGCCTAAGCCTAAGCCTAAGCCTAAGCCTAAGCCTAAGCCTAAGCCTAAGCCTAAGCCTAAGCCTAAGCCTAAGCCTAAGCCTAAGCCTAAGCCTAAGCCTAAGCCTAAGCCTAAGCCTAAGCCTAAGCCTAAGCCTAAGCCTAAGCCTAAGCCTAAGCCTAAGCCTAAGCCTAAGCCTAAGCCTAAGCCTAAGCCTAAGCCTAAGCCTAAGCCTAAGCCTAAGCCTAAGCCTAAGCCTAAGCCTAAGCCTAAGCCTAAGCCTAAGCCTAAGCCTAAGCCTAAGCCTAAGCCTAAGCCTAAGCCTAAGCCTAAGCCTAAGCCTAAGCCTAAGCCTAAGCCTAAGCCTAAGCCTAAGCCTAAGCCTAAGCCTAAGCCTAAGCCTAAGCCTAAGCCTAAGCCTAAGCCTAAGCCTAAGCCTAAGCCTAAGCCTAAGCCTAAGCCTAAGCCTAAGCCTAAGCCTAAGCCTAAGCCTAAGCCTAAGCCTAAGCCTAAGCCTAAGCCTAAGCCTAAGCCTAAGCCTAAGCCTAAGCCTAAGCCTAAGCCTAAGCCTAAGCCTAAGCCTAAGCCTAAGCCTAAGCCTAAGCCTAAGCCTAAGCCTAAGCCTAAGCCTAAGCCTAAGCCTAAGCCTAAGCCTAAGCCTAAGCCTAAGCCTAAGCCTAAGCCTAAGCCTAAGCCTAAGCCTAAGCCTAAGCCTAAGCCTAAGCCTAAGCCTAAGCCTAAGCCTAAGCCTAAGCCTAAGCCTAAGCCTAAGCCTAAGCCTAAGCCTAAGCCTAAGCCTAAGCCTAAGCCTAAGCCTAAGCCTAAGCCTAAGCCTAAGCCTAAGCCTAAGCCTAAGCCTAAGCCTAAGCCTAAGCCTAAGCCTAAGCCTAAGCCTAAGCCTAAGCCTAAGCCTAAGCCTAAGCCTAAGCCTAAGCCTAAGCCTAAGCCTAAGCCTAAGCCTAAGCCTAAGCCTAAGCCTAAGCCTAAGCCTAAGCCTAAGCCTAAGCCTAAGCCTAAGCCTAAGCCTAAGCCTAAGCCTAAGCCTAAGCCTAAGCCTAAGCCTAAGCCTAAGCCTAAGCCTAAGCCTAAGCCTAAGCCTAAGCCTAAGCCTAAGCCTAAGCCTAAGCCTAAGCCTAAGCCTAAGCCTAAGCCTAAGCCTAAGCCTAAGCCTAAGCCTAAGCCTAAGCCTAAGCCTAAGCCTAAGCCTAAGCCTAAGCCTAAGCCTAAGCCTAAGCCTAAGCCTAAGCCTAAGCCTAAGCCTAAGCCTAAGCCTAAGCCTAAGCCTAAGCCTAAGCCTAAGCCTAAGCCTAAGCCTAAGCCTAAGCCTAAGCCTAAGCCTAAGCCTAAGCCTAAGCCTAAGCCTAAGCCTAAGCCTAAGCCTAAGCCTAAGCCTAAGCCTAAGCCTAAGCCTAAGCCTAAGCCTAAGCCTAAGCCTAAGCCTAAGCCTAAGCCTAAGCCTAAGCCTAAGCCTAAGCCTAAGCCTAAGCCTAAGCCTAAGCCTAAGCCTAAGCCTAAGCCTAAGCCTAAGCCTAAGCCTAAGCCTAAGCCTAAGCCTAAGCCTAAGCCTAAGCCTAAGCCTAAGCCTAAGCCTAAGCCTAAGCCTAAGCCTAAGCCTAAGCCTAAGCCTAAGCCTAAGCCTAAGCCTAAGCCTAAGCCTAAGCCTAAGCCTAAGCCTAAGCCTAAGCCTAAGCCTAAGCCTAAGCCTAAGCCTAAGCCTAAGCCTAAGCCTAAGCCTAAGCCTAAGCCTAAGCCTAAGCCTAAGCCTAAGCCTAAGCCTAAGCCTAAGCCTAAGCCTAAGCCTAAGCCTAAGCCTAAGCCTAAGCCTAAGCCTAAGCCTAAGCCTAAGCCTAAGCCTAAGCCTAAGCCTAAGCCTAAGCCTAAGCCTAAGCCTAAGCCTAAGCCTAAGCCTAAGCCTAAGCCTAAGCCTAAGCCTAAGCCTAAGCCTAAGCCTAAGCCTAAGCCTAAGCCTAAGCCTAAGCCTAAGCCTAAGCCTAAGCCTAAGCCTAAGCCTAAGCCTAAGCCTAAGCCTAAGCCTAAGCCTAAGCCTAAGCCTAAGCCTAAGCCTAAGCCTAAGCCTAAGCCTAAGCCTAAGCCTAAGCCTAAGCCTAAGCCTAAGCCTAAGCCTAAGCCTAAGCCTAAGCCTAAGCCTAAGCCTAAGCCTAAGCCTAAGCCTAAGCCTAAGCCTAAGCCTAAGCCTAAGCCTAAGCCTAAGCCTAAGCCTAAGCCTAAGCCTAAGCCTAAGCCTAAGCCTAAGCCTAAGCCTAAGCCTAAGCCTAAGCCTAAGCCTAAGCCTAAGCCTAAGCCTAAGCCTAAGCCTAAGCCTAAGCCTAAGCCTAAGCCTAAGCCTAAGCCTAAGCCTAAGCCTAAGCCTAAGCCTAAGCCTAAGCCTAAGCCTAAGCCTAAGCCTAAGCCTAAGCCTAAGCCTAAGCCTAAGCCTAAGCCTAAGCCTAAGCCTAAGCCTAAGCCTAAGCCTAAGCCTAAGCCTAAGCCTAAGCCTAAGCCTAAGCCTAAGCCTAAGCCTAAGCCTAAGCCTAAGCCTAAGCCTAAGCCTAAGCCTAAGCCTAAGCCTAAGCCTAAGCCTAAGCCTAAGCCTAAGCCTAAGCCTAAGCCTAAGCCTAAGCCTAAGCCTAAGCCTAAGCCTAAGCCTAAGCCTAAGCCTAAGCCTAAGCCTAAGCCTAAGCCTAAGCCTAAGCCTAAGCCTAAGCCTAAGCCTAAGCCTAAGCCTAAGCCTAAGCCTAAGCCTAAGCCTAAGCCTAAGCCTAAGCCTAAGCCTAAGCCTAAGCCTAAGCCTAAGCCTAAGCCTAAGCCTAAGCCTAAGCCTAAGCCTAAGCCTAAGCCTAAGCCTAAGCCTAAGCCTAAGCCTAAGCCTAAGCCTAAGCCTAAGCCTAAGCCTAAGCCTAAGCCTAAGCCTAAGCCTAAGCCTAAGCCTAAGCCTAAGCCTAAGCCTAAGCCTAAGCCTAAGCCTAAGCCTAAGCCTAAGCCTAAGCCTAAGCCTAAGCCTAAGCCTAAGCCTAAGCCTAAGCCTAAGCCTAAGCCTAAGCCTAAGCCTAAGCCTAAGCCTAAGCCTAAGCCTAAGCCTAAGCCTAAGCCTAAGCCTAAGCCTAAGCCTAAGCCTAAGCCTAAGCCTAAGCCTAAGCCTAAGCCTAAGCCTAAGCCTAAGCCTAAGCCTAAGCCTAAGCCTAAGCCTAAGCCTAAGCCTAAGCCTAAGCCTAAGCCTAAGCCTAAGCCTAAGCCTAAGCCTAAGCCTAAGCCTAAGCCTAAGCCTAAGCCTAAGCCTAAGCCTAAGCCTAAGCCTAAGCCTAAGCCTAAGCCTAAGCCTAAGCCTAAGCCTAAGCCTAAGCCTAAGCCTAAGCCTAAGCCTAAGCCTAAGCCTAAGCCTAAGCCTAAGCCTAAGCCTAAGCCTAAGCCTAAGCCTAAGCCTAAGCCTAAGCCTAAGCCTAAGCCTAAGCCTAAGCCTAAGCCTAAGCCTAAGCCTAAGCCTAAGCCTAAGCCTAAGCCTAAGCCTAAGCCTAAGCCTAAGCCTAAGCCTAAGCCTAAGCCTAAGCCTAAGCCTAAGCCTAAGCCTAAGCCTAAGCCTAAGCCTAAGCCTAAGCCTAAGCCTAAGCCTAAGCCTAAGCCTAAGCCTAAGCCTAAGCCTAAGCCTAAGCCTAAGCCTAAGCCTAAGCCTAAGCCTAAGCCTAAGCCTAAGCCTAAGCCTAAGCCTAAGCCTAAGCCTAAGCCTAAGCCTAAGCCTAAGCCTAAGCCTAAGCCTAAGCCTAAGCCTAAGCCTAAGCCTAAGCCTAAGCCTAAGCCTAAGCCTAAGCCTAAGCCTAAGCCTAAGCCTAAGCCTAAGCCTAAGCCTAAGCCTAAGCCTAAGCCTAAGCCTAAGCCTAAGCCTAAGCCTAAGCCTAAGCCTAAGCCTAAGCCTAAGCCTAAGCCTAAGCCTAAGCCTAAGCCTAAGCCTAAGCCTAAGCCTAAGCCTAAGCCTAAGCCTAAGCCTAAGCCTAAGCCTAAGCCTAAGCCTAAGCCTAAGCCTAAGCCTAAGCCTAAGCCTAAGCCTAAGCCTAAGCCTAAGCCTAAGCCTAAGCCTAAGCCTAAGCCTAAGCCTAAGCCTAAGCCTAAGCCTAAGCCTAAGCCTAAGCCTAAGCCTAAGCCTAAGCCTAAGCCTAAGCCTAAGCCTAAGCCTAAGCCTAAGCCTAAGCCTAAGCCTAAGCCTAAGCCTAAGCCTAAGCCTAAGCCTAAGCCTAAGCCTAAGCCTAAGCCTAAGCCTAAGCCTAAGCCTAAGCCTAAGCCTAAGCCTAAGCCTAAGCCTAAGCCTAAGCCTAAGCCTAAGCCTAAGCCTAAGCCTAAGCCTAAGCCTAAGCCTAAGCCTAAGCCTAAGCCTAAGCCTAAGCCTAAGCCTAAGCCTAAGCCTAAGCCTAAGCCTAAGCCTAAGCCTAAGCCTAAGCCTAAGCCTAAGCCTAAGCCTAAGCCTAAGCCTAAGCCTAAGCCTAAGCCTAAGCCTAAGCCTAAGCCTAAGCCTAAGCCTAAGCCTAAGCCTAAGCCTAAGCCTAAGCCTAAGCCTAAGCCTAAGCCTAAGCCTAAGCCTAAGCCTAAGCCTAAGCCTAAGCCTAAGCCTAAGCCTAAGCCTAAGCCTAAGCCTAAGCCTAAGCCTAAGCCTAAGCCTAAGCCTAAGCCTAAGCCTAAGCCTAAGCCTAAGCCTAAGCCTAAGCCTAAGCCTAAGCCTAAGCCTAAGCCTAAGCCTAAGCCTAAGCCTAAGCCTAAGCCTAAGCCTAAGCCTAAGCCTAAGCCTAAGCCTAAGCCTAAGCCTAAGCCTAAGCCTAAGCCTAAGCCTAAGCCTAAGCCTAAGCCTAAGCCTAAGCCTAAGCCTAAGCCTAAGCCTAAGCCTAAGCCTAAGCCTAAGCCTAAGCCTAAGCCTAAGCCTAAGCCTAAGCCTAAGCCTAAGCCTAAGCCTAAGCCTAAGCCTAAGCCTAAGCCTAAGCCTAAGCCTAAGCCTAAGCCTAAGCCTAAGCCTAAGCCTAAGCCTAAGCCTAAGCCTAAGCCTAAGCCTAAGCCTAAGCCTAAGCCTAAGCCTAAGCCTAAGCCTAAGCCTAAGCCTAAGCCTAAGCCTAAGCCTAAGCCTAAGCCTAAGCCTAAGCCTAAGCCTAAGCCTAAGCCTAAGCCTAAGCCTAAGCCTAAGCCTAAGCCTAAGCCTAAGCCTAAGCCTAAGCCTAAGCCTAAGCCTAAGCCTAAGCCTAAGCCTAAGCCTAAGCCTAAGCCTAAGCCTAAGCCTAAGCCTAAGCCTAAGCCTAAGCCTAAGCCTAAGCCTAAGCCTAAGCCTAAGCCTAAGCCTAAGCCTAAGCCTAAGCCTAAGCCTAAGCCTAAGCCTAAGCCTAAGCCTAAGCCTAAGCCTAAGCCTAAGCCTAAGCCTAAGCCTAAGCCTAAGCCTAAGCCTAAGCCTAAGCCTAAGCCTAAGCCTAAGCCTAAGCCTAAGCCTAAGCCTAAGCCTAAGCCTAAGCCTAAGCCTAAGCCTAAGCCTAAGCCTAAGCCTAAGCCTAAGCCTAAGCCTAAGCCTAAGCCTAAGCCTAAGCCTAAGCCTAAGCCTAAGCCTAAGCCTAAGCCTAAGCCTAAGCCTAAGCCTAAGCCTAAGCCTAAGCCTAAGCCTAAGCCTAAGCCTAAGCCTAAGCCTAAGCCTAAGCCTAAGCCTAAGCCTAAGCCTAAGCCTAAGCCTAAGCCTAAGCCTAAGCCTAAGCCTAAGCCTAAGCCTAAGCCTAAGCCTAAGCCTAAGCCTAAGCCTAAGCCTAAGCCTAAGCCTAAGCCTAAGCCTAAGCCTAAGCCTAAGCCTAAGCCTAAGCCTAAGCCTAAGCCTAAGCCTAAGCCTAAGCCTAAGCCTAAGCCTAAGCCTAAGCCTAAGCCTAAGCCTAAGCCTAAGCCTAAGCCTAAGCCTAAGCCTAAGCCTAAGCCTAAGCCTAAGCCTAAGCCTAAGCCTAAGCCTAAGCCTAAGCCTAAGCCTAAGCCTAAGCCTAAGCCTAAGCCTAAGCCTAAGCCTAAGCCTAAGCCTAAGCCTAAGCCTAAGCCTAAGCCTAAGCCTAAGCCTAAGCCTAAGCCTAAGCCTAAGCCTAAGCCTAAGCCTAAGCCTAAGCCTAAGCCTAAGCCTAAGCCTAAGCCTAAGCCTAAGCCTAAGCCTAAGCCTAAGCCTAAGCACTAAAAATAACTGATTGCTCATGAGGATAAAACAGTTTTCCCTCTTCAACTTGTAAAATTTGTTCACAGGAATGGCAGCTGATGGAGAGGAGGCTTGGACCAAACTGCTGCCAAGCATTGAACGCCCGGACGATCGCAGCCCCTTCGACGGAATACTCGACTGGAAGGCTAATCTGGTAAGCATCGAGAAAGGAATCAGGAGAAGGATCCAATTATTGGAACCAAATGTAATTGGAAAGCAATAATGCAGATCACTAAGCATGCTATAGAGTGTGGGAAATCAAAAGAGGAAATCAAGAGGGGATGTGTTCACTTCCATTTATTTCCTTTAAGAACCCTTGTTTTGCGCTACTGGGTATGCACCAGTGTGAGAGCCGCTCTCGCAATATAGTAGAGAAATGGGAAATTTTGAGGCACACATTTCTTTGAGATTAGGTTTGCTCCTTGACATTACCGTCTTTGGTAGATTCTGTATGTGGCCGAGGTGAGCGAAGATGGTTGTGTAATTGCTTTTTTACGGACGCATGAACCGTCGAAATGGAAATTATTAGTATTGTTATTATTAGGGTTCCCTTATTGGAAGTGTTGGAAATGAACTCGCAATCTTGTCTCTCTATTTCACGCACTCTCTCACACGCGTTGCGGTATGCGTTCCTTTGTTCTTCACATTTCCCATTTCCAATAGATTCCAATAAGGGAACCCTAGTTATTACATTTATAAAATGATACGATCACACCAAAAAGTCAAATGACGAACTTCCGTTGTTTACCACACAGGCACGTACGCGACCCTCTCACTTTTGCCCGCTCTCTCGCTTTGGTAAACACAGGAAGTACCATTATGATTTTTTGTGTGTTCGTATCGTTTTATAAATGTAATATCATGTAAACGCCTGTGCAGGGTGCAGCAGTCTTTCGTCCACTCGGCGATTTGCAAGCGACAGTGTACGGCTGTAATACGATGGGCGGCGTCAAGTTGGGTGAGGGCGTCCTTTTTTCGTATTATGGAGCAACATGAAAATTACGATGTCACGACTGGGTGACAAAGACAATGTGCTAGTGAAATAAGTACCTAGAATTGAATGAAATACAGTTATTCGGGAGTGGAGTAGCTCAGCGAGAAAAATTGCATGGTAATGTGTGATGGGTGGGTGTCAAAGAGGATAGTTCAAGGGGCAGGATCGATTGCTTCTAGTTGACTCTAGCTAGCGCTTGTTACCCTGATCCCAGGCGAATTCGGCAGCACCCGCAGCTGCCGAAATAATCTGCAATTATCGATTGATTACTCGAGCAAATACCAGACGTTCTCTGAAAAAAAGTAATTATTACTCTTAATTAATAATGAATATCGCTCACTTGTCCCGTCCTCGGGTAGGTCACCGTTAGCTGGTTGCCCGCTCCGCGATCCCTGTTGAGTTGCGCCACACAGCGAGCGATCGGCACTGAGAATCTGCAATATTTTCATAAAAATGTTGAAGAAAACAACCTAAATTTCATCAAAAATAGATAGCCACTCAATTTTTGCCTTTTGAGTTTTTATTTTAGAAAAAAATGATTTCAAAACTTTCCTTCTCACTAACCTCTTTTTGTCGGCCGCGCCCACTAGACAAATCTCCGTGTGAAATTCGGGGATTGGCATAAGGGAGAAGAGATTTGACACAACGCGTTCACAGGCAGCGAACGCGACCTAAAAATCAAAGAATTATGGTTAAACAAAATTACTCAATAATTTGAATTTGAAAGAAAATACCATTCCATAGTCATCGGAATGGTTTTCAGACGAACAAGCGACAGCGACAATGGTTGCGGGAGAGGATAAATGTTTTAACGGTTCCTTTCGGATCAAAATGGATGAACCGGCTCGAGAAAAACTATTTTGATCGAGAAAAAACTAATTTGCATGTAGTCTGAGTGACTATGGATTGAGTACTTTGCTCTACCTGCTCTGGTTTCGCTTTATCTCCTCCCCTCTCGATCTTCACTTCCTGGTGATTTATCGCTCCCCTCTCAGCGAATGAGAGTCCAGAGCAAACAACCTTTAATTAGTTCAAGATAATTGCATAATTAATTGATTGAATTTATTGAATCCTTCACGCGCGTATGTTTTCCTTTGTTCTATCAATTCACACTTCTATTTGATTCCAATGCCAGAACAATGCTGCGTTTATTGTCGCTGAGGGGTCAGAAATGGTCTCTTCATTCCGTGCACTCTCTCACCTGCCGACCGGTCAGAGACTGTGGAGAATGACGAGACCATTTCTGACCCCTCAGCGACAATAAACACACCATAATCGATATTTTCAAAATCGATTTTTCACCTCATTCTGCTCATCCTTGCATTTCTCGGCGCATTCGTCTGTTCCATTCAGCAGTTTTCCAATGTCACCGCAACTCATCGAACATTCCCTCTGGAATATTTTATTAAATATTATTTTATATGAATATTTATCTATATTTATGCAACATATCTGCTTTTCAAATTTCCGTATATTTTGATAAGTAAAATAACCGTAAACTTTTGGGCCTACTAAATTCTGTATTTCTGCAACGTTAGGGATGCTTAATTGATGATTACTGCAACGTTTCTCTGGTATTTTTGCCCCAGTAGAGCCCCACGGAACCTTTGATGTTTACCCCATCGGAAGGCAGCCTGGTGCCCTACTGGGGCAAAAAAACAAGAGTATGGATGCTTAATTTAGGGATCCTTAATTATCGTAATTACCTTAATTACGTCCTCCACCATATTCCCGCCGTTCATTGACGCGCATACTACGAGTTCGTCGTTGTTGAAATAGGGATCGACACGACAATGAGGGCGATCTTCTGCTTTTAGCACATAATCAATCGATAATTAACAGCCAAAAGCCATTCCATGTTTAAGCACCGATTCTCTGATCACTCACTTAGTATCGCTGGGTCCAATCCGCTCACACTATCTGGACAGAACGCGAACTGTGACGACGTGCCCAGATTAAGAACTGCAAAATTTCAATGTTTATAGGGACCCTGAAGAGATTGCTAAATATTGTGGAATTTTACTCGCACATCACGGACAAATTTCAATCTTTGTTATGGGGTTGCTTTCCCCCCCATAAAAATGCATTTGGCTGCTCTCACCAATCTTGCTCTTCTCCATTCTGCACGCATACATCGTTGTTTGCAAATCGCCGAGTGCGAGAAATACCGTAGCTCCCTTAATTAAGCATCGGTAATTTGTCTTTATTAATTACTTTATTAATTAATTAATGATTTTTGTACTATTTCACAAATAGTTATCACAATATTTATTCAATATTGTAATTACTCTAATGACCTCATTGTCCTCCCAATCCAGCAGTTTGCAATGTCCGGCAGCGTCACCGGAATTCTCGATGGTTGGGAGCAACTTGCGCCATTCGTCCGTCCCTTTAGCCATCCCTACAAAGAGCATTAGCAGTACACCCAGCTCAGATTTGCTAGGAGAACGGTTCTCCAACATCGCCATTCCACGCGTTTCCTCACCGAAAGAAGAGAGCGAAGAGAGTTAGAATGCGAGGAGGAATATTGGGAAACTGTTCTCTTGTAAGAAAGGAAACGTTGCAGAACTTTGGACAAAAAGAAGAAAAAGATGAGGCACAATTTTGTCTATCATCAAGCTGCTGCTGCTGGCCATACTAATAATTATTCTGGAAATTAATTAATTTCTATATATTATGTATTTGTTCGATGAAACCGACCGATCCACTCTTTTCCCTTGCAAAATCCGAATGAATTTGCCATCTGCGTCGACATTTTGTGCGAATTCTTGTCACGCAGAAGCACAGCGACGAAAAAGTCTGAAAAGGTTTTCATCGCTCGCTCAAATCGAGGTATGGTTAGGGGCCGGAGCGAGAGACTGCGCCGTAGTGCACAGAGCGCGAACCCTCTAACATGTGCCTCTCTAGTGAACTGAACTCTCTTAGATAGTTGGCGAGAAAATGCGCGTATTGAGGAGAGTAGATAGCTGACTCTCTTGAATATAAGAGAGACTATCTGAGTCGATTGAGATACGGCCGTACAAGGATAAATTAACCCATGCTGAAATAATGTTCCTAGGGTAAACTTTATGTGTAGAGACCGAAAATGGCCATAAGAAGTTTCGTAGATCAAATCCGGCTGAGATATGTTTCACAACATGAAAAAAGTGAAAAAAATATTTTTCGTAGGGAATGTCGGAAACCCTTACATAAGCATATATTTGGGTAGCTAGCGTGATGGAGAGTATTTCTTGCGTTGAAACTTAATCTCTAACAATTCTGACAAAAAAGTTACGAATTTTTGAAATCTCAAATTTAAAATTTCCATATCTAGACTTTTCCCAGTGCAGTTTTAGATAAGTTCATTCGATAGCGCGTGAAACCCCTAGGTGCACCGAATGATCAAGATTTGTTTTCTTGAATTCGACGAAATCGTTGTTTGAATGCGGCCAATCGCACTATTACGCAACGCAGCATGCGACGCGCGTCTCGATAACGTAAACAACTTGTGTTTTTTTTAATCCAAAATTACGAAATCATTGAGAAAATATGATTTACAAGACACTCAAACAATCCTTCCAATGTACGCGTTTCGGATTGTGTGTAAAATCGGAAGAAATCTGAATTATCGATTTTTAAATTTTTACCATGGTGCTAAACTTCGCCCTAAAAAGCTCAAATAAATTCTTAGAGTATTCTTATGCATCTGCCAACCGTAGTAAACTCTTATATGCCAAAAGTAAGCGTGAAAAAATGGTTTCATTATTTTTCATTTTCATGAATTTATGAAATTTAGAAAGTTCATAATATTTTGGGAAAAAACTACTGATCTAAGGTGGTAGTAACATTTTACACACTTCTACATGATTTCTGAAATTCTTTTACAATGCTAGCTTGTTTTCAATGTTCAATAGTACATAATGTACTGTACATTATATAGGGAACTGAAAAAAGAACTGTCAAGTGTACAGAAAATAATCCGAGATTGTTTTCATTGAATAAATGGCATGAAAAGAGAACTCCCAGCCACATAAAATAATATTTAGAAGCATGGTGACGCTATGGAAAATATACTTTTTAGTGTAAAAAAAGTTATTTTTTTTGCAACTGTGTCTCGGAAGTCCGAATCAATTTCTTCGAAAATGTGGCAAAAATTATGAAAAGTTTTTCACATTCTCAGAAAATACATATTTCTAAACCTAAAATAGAAAAAGAATGATTTTCCCACACCGTTATAGGGTGTACATAATATCTAAAACACTGCACACTGCTCTTTTTCAGTTCCCTATATAATGTACTATTGAACATTGAAAACCAGCTAGCATTGTCAAAGAATTTCAGAAATCATGTAGAAGTGTGTAAAATGTTACTACCACCTAAGATCAGTAGTTTTTTCCCAAAATATAAGACGGGTGAAACTATTTTTTCCAAGAGCGAATGACAGTTTCGTCAAAGCTGTCTTCTATGGAACACCATTTTCACAATTTATCGTATTTTCTTAATTTTCCATTTTATAATGAATTTGCGACATAATTCCCTTGCATTTTTTCACACTTATATTTCAACATGCGTATTCCCCTCCATCGGATTCAAGCTGTTGTATTTATGATAATTTCAATAATTCAATTTTGTTAATCGTTTATGTGAGCAAACGTTGCAAATATACACAATATTTTATTCAAATATAAGAGTGGTGAGGAGGGAGAGGAATCTTTTTTCTTCCGTATATATTCTTCTCGCTTTAGATGTCAATTCATCGATGCAAATTTAGATATCGCCACGAGGAGATCTGGAATGCAAGTGCAGTAGATTTTGTCGCAAAAAAGGCAGTTGGAAAACGCGATTTCACTATCTCATTCTCCCCTCTCTTCCACTCAGCAATTGGTTGTGTTTCACTTTTTGTCGCAAAAAAGGCAGTTGGAAAACGCGATTTCACTATCTCATTCTCCCCTCTCTTCCACTCAGCAATTGGTTGTGTTTCACTTTTTGTCGCAAAAAAGGCAGTTGGAAAACGCGATTTCACTATCTCATTCTCCCCTCTCTTCCACTCAGCAATTGGTTGTGTTTCACTTTTTGTCGCAAAAAAGGCAGTTGGAAAACGCGATTTCACTATCTCATTCTCCCCTCTCTTCCACTCAGCAATTGGTTGTGTTTCACTTTTTGTCGCAAAAAAGGCAGTTGGAAAACGCGATTTCACTATCTCATTCTCCCCTCTCTTCCACTCAGCAATTGGTTGTGTTTCACTTTTTGTCGCAAAAAAGGCAGTTGGAAAACGCGATTTCACTATCTCATTCTCCCCTCTCTTCCACTCAGCAATTGGTTGTGTTTCACTTTTTGTCGCAAAAAAGGCAGTTGGAAAACGCGATTTCACTATCTCATTCTCCCCTCTCTTCCACTCAGCAATTGGTTGTGTTTCACTTTTTGTCGCAAAAAAGGCAGTTGGAAAACGCGATTTCACTATCTCATTCTCCCCTCTCTTCCACTCAGCAATTGGTTGTGTTTCACTTTTTGTCGCAAAAAAGGCAGTTGGAAAACGCGATTTCACTATCTCATTCTCCCCTCTCTTCCACTCAGCAATTGGTTGTGTTTCACTTTTTGTCGCAAAAAAGGCAGTTGGAAAACGCGATTTCACTATCTCATTCTCCCCTCTCTTCCACTCAGCAATTGGTTGTGTTTCACTTTTTGTCGCAAAAAAAGGCAGTTGGAAAACGCGATTTCACTATCTCATTCTCCCCTCTCTTCCACTCAGCAATTGGTTGTGTTTCACTTTTTGTCGCAAAAAAGGCAGTTGGAAAACGCGATTTCACTATCTCATTCTCCCCTCTCTTCCACTCAGCAATTGGTTGTGTTTCACTTTTTGTCGCAAAAAAGGCAGTTGGAAAACGCGATTTCATTGTCTCTTTCTCCTCTCACATCACCTCATCCTTTCACTCCATCGTCGCGGCATCGAGCGGTTGTCTCTTCCTCTCCGGTCTCACGAGACGAATAGTGGACATGATGGCTCAATAACCGACGATTTCTCTGGAGGCAATTCAGGTGAGAGGAAGTAAATATTTATCTGCTGTGTTCTAGAAGTTGTATCACGCCTCTCACGAGAGGTTCGGACCAACATTGGCACAGGTCCGAATTTCGATGTTGATTTTTTTCGCACCTTTGGAATCCATTAGGTCCAACTAAGATCCCTGAGAGTTGTTAGGGCACCAAAATCATTCCCCGCTTTGAAAATGCTACTGTTAGTTGCAGTCTGCGAACTTTGAGGCCGTTTTTCAGTGTTTCAACGCAATTTCCGAAAGAACTTTCTTCTTGAAGCTACGGCTACTTTCGTATGATCTGAATGATTTTGGTGCCGTAATAACTCTCAGGGATCTTACTTGGACCTAATGGCTTCCAAAGGTGCGAAAAAATCAACTCGAAATTCGGACCTGTGTCAGAATTATGTCATTCTGTGTCGAGCCTCTCGTGAGAGGCGTGGTATACATGATCGACAAGCAACTTTCATAGTTGCGTTCATGCTAAAAGTTATAGTGTTGTATCTATATCGATTATGCAACTTTTTTGGCACATGCAGTAGCTAATATTTAAATCCTCACCTGAATTGCCTCCAGAGAAATCTTCGGTTATTGAGCCATCATGTCCACTATTCGTCTCGTGAGACCGGAGAGGAAGAGACAACCGCTCGATGCCGCGACGATGGAGTGAAAGGATGAGGTGATGTGAGAGGAGAAAGAGACAATGAAATCGCGTTTTCCAACTGCCTTTTTTGCGACAAAAAGTGAAACACAACCAATTGCTGAGTGGAAGAGAGGGGAGAATGAGATAGTGAAATCGCGTTTTCCAACTGCCTTTTTTGCGACAAAAAGTGAAACACAACCAATTGCTGAGTGAGTGGAATTGACGACCAATTGCTACTGCACTTGCATTCCAGATCTCCTCGTGGCGACATCTAAATCTTCAACGATGAATTGACATCTAAATCGAGAAGAGAATGAACGCAAAGAAAGAAGATTCCTCCATCACTTACCTTTCATCCCGAATAAACTGGATAAAATATTGTAAAACACATGAATACTGGAAATTGTATTATAATAAAATAATAAACCACGTGAAAAGACATATTGAAACAAAGAAAAATTAAAATAATGTGTTATAAAACAACATAAATGTCGACATTTAAACGTTTTGTATTTATATGATGAAAATGACGAAGCGCGATACCAAATTTCACAAAATCCGTCAAAACCAATCATTTCGAAATATTGGGAAAAGTCCGTAAAATATTTTATACATCAAGGTCAGTTGTATCGAAACTGTCATTTGCTCTTGGAAAAATTAGTTTCACCCGTCTTATATTATGAACTTTCTAAATTTCATAAATTCATGAAAATGAAAAATAATGAAACCATTTTTTCACGCTTACTTTTGGCATATAAAAGTTTACTACGGTTGGCAGATGCATAAGAATACTCTAAGAATTTATTTGAGCTTTTTAGGGCGAAGTTTAGCACCATGGTAAAAATTTAAAAATCGATATTTCAGATTTCTTCCGATTTTACACACAATCCGAAACGCGTACATTGGAAGGATTGTTTGAGTGTGTTTTGATTTTAAATCATATTTTCTCAATGATTTCGTAATTTTGGATTTAAAAAAACACAAGTTGTTTACGTTATCGAGACGCGCGTCGCGTGCTGCGTTGCGTAATAGTGCGATTGGCCGTATTCAAACAACGATTTCGTCGAATTCAAGAAAACAAATCTTGATCATTCGGTGCACCTAGGGGTAACTTTTCACGCGCTATCGAATGAACTTATCTAAAACTGCACTGGGAAAAGTCTAGATATGGAAATTTTAAATTTGAGATTTCAAAAATTCGTAACTTTTTTGTCAGAATTGTTAGAGATTAAGTTTCAACGCAAGAAATACTCTCCATCACGCTAGCTACCCAAATATATGCTTATGTAAGGGTTTCCGACATTCCCTGCGAAAAATATTTTTTTCACTTTTTTCATGTTGTGAAACATATCTCAGCCGGATTTGATCTACGAAACTTCTTATGGCCATTTTCGGTCTCTACACATAAAGTTTACCCTAGGAACATTATTTCAGCATGGTTTAATTTATCCTTGTACGGCCCCCGTTGAGAGAATCTCAATCGACTCAGATATTCTCTCATAAGAGAGTCAATTCACTAGAGAGGCACATGTTAGAGAGTTCGCTCTCTAAGTAAGGAGAGCTCTCCTGTACTTTTAAGAGATGTGAATAATGCTGGAAGCGGCCTACGATTAGAAAAACTCAAATCACGATAATAGAAACACTTTTCAGTATGTGTTTTCAGTGTTAAAAATTAATTCAAGATACACTACAGAGAGGCTCTATCCATCTTCATGTCTGAGAATAGGAAAGATCCACTGTATTCCAATCTCATGAAATCTGCCGTAATACCTTTCCTTCTTCTCCATTCTACCGTAATCGACCTCTTTACCTCCAATGTTTCCGGCTCGATCATGTTTGCGATTGAGTTTTCCCTCTTCACTCAGCGCAGCAAGCGTTGTGCAGCCGAATCCCGGCCTCTGATCACCGTACTTACTGAAAAAGAGTACGCTATTTTCGCAACGTATAATAGACATAGACATAGAAATAATGCTGGAAGCGGCCTACGATCAGACTGTGAAAGAGGAAAACTCAAATCACGGTAATAGAGTTCCCTTATTATCAACCAGGCTTGGTGCCTTGAATCGGTCACAGACACTGTCACGACCAGATGAAATCTTCGGATAGGATTCGACTGGAGGGTTCGGCTACCTTTCAAGCTTCTTCATTGTCGACTCATCGTACGAATTGTACTCCCACGTGTAGAGAGAAGAGGCGACTCCAGCTGTTCCTGTTCCCATCGTCTTTGTTTCTAATCAATGAACTCTTTCTAGAGGCTTGGCAGTTACGCGCCCGGCATCTCCATTACATTTATAAAATGATACGATCAAAAAATGTCTAATTATACTTAATGTGTTTATCGAAGGCGAAAGAGATCGCACAAAAGTGAGAGGGTCGTCAACGTGCTAGTTTGGTAAACAACGGAAAGCCGTGTGTGGTCCTTTTTTCATGAAGGTATCGGTTTATAAAGCTAATATCGCTCACCATTAGCTTTGACATCCTCGCTGTTCCATGTGCACACTCCATGCATTTGAGCCGATACACCGATGAAGTGAACATGGAATTCCTCGGTTGTTCTTTCCTTTTCCATCTTATCTTTCACATCTTTGATGACGTCGAACGCTTTTTGGACGATTTTTGCAGGGTCTTGCACGCCTCTGGAAGGGAGAGAATTAGTTCCCTAGAAAAGAAATAAAATGGAATATGCGCTCTGGGTGTCACATTTTGATACTATGGCTGGAATAGAGAAACAGTATCACCATCACTAGCTTACACCTCACGTCAGAAAAATATTTTCTTTACAAAAAGGTTTCGATTCGAAAACTCAAAGTGAAAAAGTGGGGGGAGTCAGAATGCGGAGTGCTTCTGGATTCTGAGTTGGATCAAACTCACTTTTCGAACTCCGCGCCGTGCACACCGTGAGACTCGAACCTGCAATCTCTTGATTGATAGAGATCAAAGATCAAACTCCACAAAGATCAAAGATCAACTCACGTTGCATAACTCGTCTTAGCGACAACTTTGACACTCGTCGTACCGAGATCGACGCCGATTGAGATAGGGGTCCTCGTAACCATACTCTGCACCTTAACGGAGCCGAATATCGATTTGTAAATAGAATGGTCGATGGTGCGAAAGATGAAATAAAATATAGGATGAAGAAGTTATTATCAATAGGAGAGATCACTTCGTAGGAAAAATGACCGATTCAATGTCTTGCGAATGCGAAAAATTAGAGAAAAATTAAATTTGGAATATGTTTGAGAGGCAAATGATTCCTGCTCGGCGAAAATCGCAAATTTTGTGACAGGCTTATTGGCATACATTGAAAAAAAAATACAATGCTATCCTTCCCTAGTCAAGAGATAAATCACCAAATGTGAGTGAGGGTGCACATTTCTATTGTGTTTACGAATCGATTTGGCAAAACAAGAGAGAAAGGAATGAGAGAACAGTGCTAGTCGACAGGGTTTACAACTATTTTCTATCTTTCAGCGGGAAAACGTGCACAAGTGTCAAAGGAAACGTCTGAGCAGAGCACAAAAAGAGAGAAATGAAAAAAAAAGAAACACAAATAGACGCTAGAAAACTCCAAAATCACGATGAATGACTAATAAATCACGAATATGAATCGAGGATAGCTACCTAGCACATTCACTAGTGATGTACAAAAGAGATACATATTTCTGGAACGAAATACGAGAAGGGGCAATCATAAAAGCCGTGGGAATGTCGATTTTCAAAGAGGAAGCGAGAGGGAATCGATGGTAAATGTCCGCGTCAATTGATAGAGTGGGTGCGCGAGCACGAACTGTTTATGAGTAGAACGAGATAAGGAGAAAGGGCTGGGAGAGAGTACGAATGGGAGTGGGCCCAGAGATCAGAGATATTTCCTTTCTCTCTTACACACATGCTTGGCAGTGTGAACAAGTGGTGAGGAGTGGCTCGCCACGGAAAATATTGTGCACCTGGCACACTCCTCTGCCTTTCTGGTATAGGAAATGGATGCAGTCGGGGAAAGACTGTTTTTAAGGGACAGCCATTACTTGCCATCCCTCTCTCGTCTCTCTCTCTCCCCTCCCCAGTAGAGTGCGAAATGTGAGGCCACGCTCTCTTCATTTACCATACTCTATAGACTGGTCGATTGATGAGAGAGTGTGCGAAATGAAGAGAGCGTGGTCTCACATTTCGCACTCTACTCCCCAGGCCTTGGCGCTCTGGACATGAAATTGGTATGCTTGTAGTTAGGATGAATGAGATAGTGACATAGTCTGCGTTGTATTCTAATCGTTTTCAAAATTTGCCGAGTAATGTTTTCTCTTTCAAGATAAATCCAAATTACAATTATTTATTCCGCCAGGGTTAGGGGTTTCGTGTGAGTTCTTTGTAGATTCTCGATAGTGGAATCGGCAGATGTCCGTCGTCTTCAGACGATTCGGTTGTTTTGGGGCAGGGTGAAGGGGGTGCAGCAGGGTGGGTTAAATCAGAGTCGTAAGAGAGACTCTGATGTGAAAGAAATAGACGGCAATTCGTAAATAAGAGATCGGAAGACGATAGGAATCTTTATCGAGTCGCGGAAAATACTGCAATAATAGGATGCGAAAGAAGGAAACACATAAATAATATATCAAATCAAAATTACTTCTTCTCAATATCACTGTTTTCACTTCCAAACAAGCGATTAACCAGTCCGCTCGCTCTGTCGACAAGGTTGTTCCACGCCGGGAGAAGTGTCTCCCTGTAGACGTTCCCAGCATGAGTTGGCTGATCGATAGGATCCTCATCCATGAACTGAGTGAACGACTCGTCGAGTCCGAACTTGCCCTGAAAATGGAACGGAATAAGTGCAATATAGGCACGGGTTACAATGCCAGAGTTTGTGAACAGCAACTATTCAGTCCGACGATATTACATTTATAAAATGATACGATCATACCAAAAAGCCGAATAACGAACTTCAGTTGTTTACCATACAGGAACATTGGCGACCTTCTCGCTTTTGCGTGCTCTCTCGTCTCGGTAAACACAGGAAGTCCCAGTTTGACATTTTGTTTGATCGTATCATTTTATAAATGTAATAGTTTACTTTGCTGTGTGTTACCTAGTGTCAGTATGTTCCATGACAATACATTAGGCGTGTAATACAAATTTACGAGCTCTCGTCCAAAACAATAAAAAGTTCCGTTGATAATCCCTGCTAAACAACAGATACGGCTGCGAGAGAGCATGCCAAAGTGAGAGACACGTCGATGTATAGAAAGAGAGTGCACCACCAGTAGTCCATTTCATGACCGTATCATTTTAGGATTGTAATATCTGAAGTGAGGTGTACCTGATCGATCTGAATGTCGTCGATAGATGGCAGTGGGAGTCCTTTCTTCTCAAACCAATCAGCGCCCGCCTCATCAATAACCAGCAGCTCGCGCTTGTACTTGTCCAGTCCCGTCAACTTGTAGACCTGCAAAATTCTTTTTTTAGCCCCTTCTTTTTAGTGAATA
This sequence comes from Pristionchus fissidentatus, assembly GCA_036245785.1. Classification (NCBI taxonomy): domain Eukaryota; kingdom Metazoa; phylum Nematoda; class Chromadorea; order Rhabditida; family Neodiplogasteridae; genus Pristionchus; species Pristionchus fissidentatus. Next base: position 35,946,548 of record BTSY01000003.1, on the reverse strand, counting down.
TCAAATCCGATAGTTAATTTAATTTTTATGTGTCCAAGAGATAGCAGCAACCGTAGCGGCATATGATAATTCGGGCTTCTCACAAGGTTCAATTTCTAAATATTGCGGCTGCTGCTTCACACGTTTAAAGTTATTCTTTCCGCCCTATATTTGAAATACAAGACAGCAGTATTTTTTCCACCTTGCCGTAGCTTCGTCTTTTAAAAATTTTGCCTCGGAAATAGTTAATATTGTTTCAATATTAAACAATTTTTTTGCATGACAATTGATTCATACACAGAGAATGAATATACTAAGATGAGACACCGAGTATATGATATACTTAATATTGAGTATATTCGCGCGTCGAGAGAGCGTGCGAAAACGAGAGAATATACTCAATATTGAGTATATCATATACTCGGTGTCTCATCTTAGTATAGAATATACTCAATAGTAAGTATATGAAGCCGTTTGCCTAAGAATCGAGCAATGCTCGGTACAGTCAAAAAAGGTCAATTCTTTGAAACTGCGTGATTTGGGGTTGTCGAGGGTGCTGATGACGGTGGACATATTCATTTTGGACGTAGAGCCTCCGCAGATTCCACATAGTTAGTTATCGCAGGTCTGGTTCCTGAGCAGTGGTTCCAATAGATCGATTTCAAACCGCTGGTTCCAGGATGCCGGTTACAAATCGTTGGTTACAAATCGTCGTGTGCAATTCTCACGTTCCTAACCCATTTTGCATAGAACGATAATGAGGGAAATGAGAGTTGTTGTTTCGTCCATTCTCATTCAAATGTGATTGATTCTCGGTGGACTAATTTTGGGTACGAGATTATCGGTTGTGGACAATCGTTTACATAAAGAACTTTCTTTGTTGAAAGTGACCAGACCATTTCGACCCATACAAAGGTGCGTAAACCGCCCGTTTCAGACAAAAAGTGATGAAATATTGGTGAGCAAAAAATGGTTCCACAATGGCCGGTGTCGATCCTATGATTCCCAAGTGATCGATCACCAAGATATACCTTGGCGTCGATGGTGGTGATCTTGTCGCCATTTCCCGCCTCATTCATGCGCTCCTGCAGGAGGAACAGTGCCTGTAATATACGCCATTATTATTGATTTACGGAAGCATTACACGATAAAGCGCTTAAAATTGAGAGTGTCTTTCAAAATTTTGCACATCATTTCGCCCCTGACCCCCTTCCGGAATTTGGAAATCACATGTTGCAAAGCGATAGAATTCGAACCTGCATTGCTGCCTTCCTCTCCGCCAGCTCATGATGGTCGGGCGAGAGCGCTGAATCAAATATTGTGTTGAATAATAAAATTATTAAAATACCAGTTAAATATATCCTTTCCTTCCCAATTATCGCTACTGAGAAACGATAGTCTTATTAGAAAGCATGAACAATTACGTTGCTTATCGTTTATTTTTCATCTAAAATTCACATACCTAAATAAAAATAATAAATAAATAAAAATAAATAGATACCGGCCGCAATTCGGGCGACTATAGAGTCGATCTCAACCCTCTTTGATTCCTTCTTCTTCTCGGCATCAATACACGTCGGCTCCGTTTGATACCAATCCTCAACCCGGCCAGAGTTGAGACTCTCATCTCCAGAGAGTATGTCTGAGAGGATTATTGTTAGGCCCTTCATTCTGTTGGTACTTATGCCATTTGAAATTTAAAAGAAAATATAAAAATAAATGAAAATGCTAACCAATTTGTTCAAATCCGGTGATGGAAGAGTTACACGGAGAAGCTGCCATCTCTGACTGGGATGGAATGAAATGAAGACACTCTTGAAGAGTTGCGGTTTAGCGTGATGCCAAACCGCGACGCGTGCCATCAATTTGGCACGATGCCAATGTGAGACGCGGCGTCGACTGAAAGTTGTGATTAGTACAGTGCTTCACTTTACCAGTCACTGTGACCTCGCATCTTTTCTTTCTTCTCACCACCAGGACCCCAGTCGATCTATTGGAAACGCGCCTCACTATCTTGGCACCGTGCCAGCAGCGTCACTCGTTGGCTTGGAGTCAATCTAATCAAGTCATTCATCGCGCGTGCGTGTACGAAATAACTTCTTCCCATCGCATCTTCTACCGGGCGTCATCCTTTTTTTGTGTTACTTCGGAATGAATCCTTCCCGAGGAACTTCTTCCGATGACGACTTCGACATCATCGGTGAGCATTTATTTCTTCATTTACATAAATAATAAAAACTATGCAACATTAGGCGTTCATTACCCAACTTTCCAGATGGTGGAGAGATTCTGAGAGGGGGAGAAGGCGCCAACAAGCCAACGAGATCACCGAAGAGTTTCGGGTTGGAGAAGCGCATCAAGGACGAGGTAAACTCTCTTCACATGAACTTTTTTGTCGCATTTTTTGTGATTTCGCGCGCTAGCTCCTCCTAATTTATATGATTTTAGTGTCATAAATGCAAGGGACACGGCGAGCAAAGAATGGGGGCCGAATCTCAAACAATAAGGACGATTCATCTCGTCATTCTGCTTGTGCTGTGCGCCTTTTATGCGAAACAGCCGGATGCCAATAATAAGGTGGATGCGAATCAACAGGTATCCATATTTTGAATTGTGTTTTTGATCTTTTGATCGATACTGTATGTTCAACGACTAATACGCTCAACCAGATTGAGCTCGATCAATTTTTTTACCAAAATCAGTAATTTGGGGAAGATGTATTTTATAACACATTCTTCCAGCCGCTACCCCGCGTGATTCGACTGGAGAAAAGCTCGGTCACTCACTATTTCGGCGGCTTTGAATGGAATAGGAACCCGTATTATTACCCGATGATCAACGGGATCTATAAGGAATCGCCGGCCTATCGTGCAGGTCTCAAAGTCGGCGACCGCATTTTGTCCGTCAACGGAACCAGCCTGCTCCGGAAAAAAGAAAAAGAGCAGGCCAGTTCCACTTGAGAATTATTTTCAGAACGAATGCAATTTATCGACTTTAGTGTAGCACTATGCCACAATTTACGACCAATAATGAGCAACTATAATAAAAATAATAATCGAAAACTGTAAATATAACCCTTAAAAATAAGATGTTCTCTGATTTTGAACGTGTATTTTACGGGTGTATGACCTGCTCGCTCTGGTCGAGCGTGGCTGTGAAATGGTGGTGATCGCTAGCTCTGGGGGCTGTATAATCTGTTAGAAGTTGGCCATCTTTTCTTTTTTTCTTTTTTCGTAAGTTTTGATTTAATCTTAATTTCTTTGCATTAGTTCAATAATTCCCAATGTTAAAATAAGAATGCCAAAGAAATAAACATAAAATATAATGTTATAGTCTAGCAAATCCCTGTTAAAGATCGCTGAAAACTAAAAGTTGGCCAACTTTTAATTAGAAGTTGGCCATCTTCTGTTTCGCGGGCTAGACAGTGACGAGAGAGCACGTAAACAAGTGAGAGCGCAGAGTTTCGCAATAAATGTAAACATCACATTCATACTTTTCCCTCTCCTCGATCCCCGTGCTCTCTCGTCACTGTCTAGCCCGCGCAAACAGAAGATGGCCAACTTCTAGTTTTCGGCCATCTTTAACACGGATTTGCTAGTCGCTAACATTATATTTTATGTTGATTTCGTTGGCATACTTACTTTTTCATCGTGCTTTATCGAACTAATGCAAAGAAATTAAGATTAAGTCAAAAACTGACGAAAAAGAAAAACGAAAAGATGGCCAACTTTTTGACAGATTATACAGCCCCCAGATCTTGACTGGTACACGAAGAATAATGTCGCTCTACCGACTGTCAAAGTTGACACATCCATTTGTGAGCTATTGGAAGGAGAGGTCGCAGACTATTATGATGACATGTCAGAATGTATTAATTCGCAATAGACACACACAACACCTTTGTTTGCATCTCACTATCAGTGTGATCTTTTCAACAGTTTTTTTCCGGAACAGAGCTTACCAATTTAAGTGCTTACCAATCACTTCCCATTAATGTTGTAATCACCATGATAAATGTCAAAAATTCTGTCGTAGCTTGCAAGAAATTCATGAATCAAATTGGCAACATAAGACTCTGTGTGCCTAATGTTGGCAGACTATTTTGTTTATATTCGCAACTCAACAATCCGTGCATGTAGACATGTTTTATCAATTGGCCTTTCCAAGTACTCGAATTGACATTCCCAATGAGCTGAGTTGATATCCGCGGCTGTAGAAATGCGCAGTTATCGTGAGATTAGTGCCCGCGTGCCTCTCCCATCTCCTGGTTGTTCTGCAATGCCAAATTTACTTGAGAGCTCCTCAATTCATGCTTCTACTGTTTTTCGAGGATCTTAGCGCAGTATTTGATCTCATCGTCGAAGATTGCCTCTCCGAATGTGCCATTGGTAACTTGCGCAAATTCATCACTGCAGTCAATAAAGAAACGATCCTCCGATCGCGCGTTGAAAAATCTATAATTCGCAGAGAAATAATAACTTTTTTTACTGGATATATGTGAAATCACTGAATTTCCAGCGCTGTCGCCTCCGCAGAAATGAGTTCAATGTAGCACGAATGGTGACCGGCCATGCTGCAAATTGCAAATATCTGGATATCGCGCCAAATACTCAGTTTCTCAGAGTCACTATTTTTTGTTGTAGTGTTTTTGATTGATCTCTTCAAATTTACTTCAAAACTGTATGTATTGTGCAAAAATTTTCAGTTCCGCCATAAGAATTCCATATCGCCAAAAGGTGTGCGGCTGCGGCGAAGTTGTTGCGCATAAACTCCGCCCACTGCGCCTATGCCAAATTACGGTAGAAACCGATACTAGCATTCCACCGTAATCTGGCGACTTCCCGCAAGATTTCGTAATCTTGGTTAGGTCATAGCCCCGCGCGATTTACTCGAGGCGGATTTGCGCCCTACGCCGTTGTTGACTTCAACGTCGCCCGCTCCCACTCCCGGCGAGGCAACCCGGCTTGCGTAGCGCGCGCTGACTGACCACATGATATAAGCCGAGGAACCCCGGCGGGAAATACATAGTCCGAACCTAATCTTGGTCTAATTCTCTAATAACCAGAGGACTTGCTAAGTTCTTGAATGGCACAATAAAAACGTGCTAAGAAAACATACGCTCCGTCGTATCCTGGTGCAAGTATGGTAGTGTTTTCTGTTTCCAGAGTTTCAACGAAAATGCGGTGATCGCACCCTTAATTTTTAGGTATAATTTGAATATTGAAATTATCTTGCAACAAACCTTGTGCGTGCCAATTCAGTCGGAAGCCTCTGTGTTCGAATCTGCGTTTCGTCACATGAGCATTATAAGAGATTAGTCGAATTCGGATTGGACCCTGCTATGTTTTGTTTGAATGTTTGTGTTTGAAAGTTATACTCTTGAAAAATGTTAGAAAATAAAACCGTGTGCCTCACTTTAACGGATATTGTAACATCATTGTACACTTCAAAAGATTCGAACTTGCGAAGTTGTCTTGATGCCGAATGATCATAGACTTCGAGATATGCTGACGATTTATCAAATTATCTATGCATTAAATTTCCACAATCTTACTTTGACTTCCAGTGAAATCGATTTGCTCAAAAGTGACAGTGACGAATTTGGTCAAACTTCCGACATCCGGATTGATAAGATAGTTGCAATTCTGTAAAAGGTCCATGTTAACTAAATACAGAACTGGTATGCAATTTTACTAATTAATTTATTTTTTAAATTTTGAGTATGAAATGGTACCAGATCGTCTTCGATGTAATCGGGGTAGTGTGGAGAGACGAGAATTCCTCTATGCGCAGTTTCAGTTCCACCGCAAACTGACATATTTTTGTTTTCAAAATGTATATAAATAATTATAACATTGTTTAACCCACAATGAATTCTATAAAGTACAGGAAAATAAAAAAAAACTCACGAGCACCAAAAGTCATTTCAAATCCTCTCCCCACTCTTCTGTTTTCATTGGAAACAAATTGCACCGTAATCGAATTGCCAAGAATGAGATCTTCCGGAGCTGATGATCTACAGTAAGTGTGACTGCTCTGAAATTTTCAAATATTTATCAACTGCATTTAGAGGATTTTCTGACTTCTGATGTACCAGTAGTGAGCGCTCCATTCTTTCGCAAGAGCGTTTCTTGAACATCACGGATCTGTAAAAAGTGACAATGAATATATGGTTTCTCCTTTTTTTCCAAATAAATGAGTTGCGTTACCTGTAAATAATCGTTGCTGCAAGTTTCCGTTTGTTCAATGTCCATTCGATTAAAGTGGAGTAGCATACGATAACCGGCAGGAACGCTAATTTCCCAGTGACACTCCATATCCGGCTCGTAATCTGCAAAAAAGGATACATTCAATTTCAGCTTCATTTAACTTCCCCCAGAAAGGGACCCTGACAAAGAGAGTGCGCGTGAAAGTAAGCGAGTTTCTTGATAACTATATTTCATTTCTGACCCCTTTCTGGAGGTTTATTTGAGAGCGGCAAAAGTATGTGAATCTTGCCGGTGTCATCATCGGGAAATGCTATTACGCCCTCGAGATCGTGCGTAGCGAATCCGCATCCTGTACGGATTATCGTAATCAATATTGCCAACAAAAATATATACAAACTCCGGTCTTCGTATTCGAATTTGTGCCAGAGTTCCCATCCACTCTGCTCTATGTTTTCGTCGGTTTTCCAAGTGAGAACCAGAAATCGAGAGGTAGAACTGTACTGAAACTGGGTACGTTCTCTGTTATATGTTCGCGTTTCGCTACCCCTTTCTGCATTTCCGAGAGAACTTTTCCAGTAACATCGTATTTCACATTGAGGGTCACGCTAGTCTCAAATTACAATGCAGAAATTTAAAAAAAAAACAATTTTTTAAAAAAAAACACCTGGAACCCAAAAAAAATCCAAGAAAATGTTCAAATTACATTCTAAAGAAGATTAGTGAATTAGGGGGGGTGTCAGAACCGCAACGACAAAAGCGCAACAACCCCTTTCTGGCTCTCCTAACTCACTTTGAATAAGTCGTACAGATACAGCTAAGATCTCATTTTACTCCAAATCGTCTGCTCTTTCGAACCTACTATGTCGTTTTGCCTGAAACTGAGCGGAACGACAAAAGCGCAACAATTTCAAACTGCAAGGAGGCAATAATAAACATACAGATTCGATTGCTCATTGCTAGAGAATATCGCACCTGAAAATTCGGATTAATTCTTGAAGTTTGAAGAGAGTTATTCGCAGTTGCGCTTTTGTCGTTGCGGTTCTGACACCCCCCCCCCCCCCCGTGAATTACATTCTAAACATATGTGCATTTATTGTGGTTAAGCGTTTGATGTGTTGTAAAACATTTTTTCCGCAAAATCCAGAGCTTTATGTAGATTTATATCTGTGTAATTGCATAAGATAAGTATACTCACATCCCTCACTATGTTGTGTGAATCCTTTGCATTTCCGCACAATCGACGAACGACAATTTCTGTCTCTCCTGAACGCAACATAATATTATGTTATTATGTTTAATATTAATTTTTTTAATTATTGTTATTGTTGTTGTTTAATATTATTATTAATATTATGAAATAAAAATTATTATGAAACATAAAAGCTGAACAATAACCTTCCGTTAAAATCAGAGCATCTTTCATGCATCCGTTAGAAGTCTCGACGTCCAGTTTCGCGAAACGAAGCTGAGATACAAAATATAAACCAAGTTTTCTGTAAATGCAAAGGTTGAAGAGTTTGCCAACCATAATTCTTTCCTCCTCCGGTGCAACAATGATCCACTTGCACACATCGTTTGGAATGTATCGGGGAAGGATTAGTCGTCCGCGTCCTTCTGTTATACTACCGCCGCAGTCTTAAAATACAAAGATAATAGTTTTTTTTGCGTTCGGAGAATTAAACTTTAGTTTACTATTATAATTTTGGAAAATATGTATTCTGCCTATGATTTCATAATTGTTATCCGGTATTTATTGCAAGCCAAACCATTAAATTGGACAGTCAGATCGAATTCGAGTCCCTGAGAATCCTCGTAGAAAGTCGACTTGACTATAATATCCAGAGCATCATGGAAAGTTGTGAAATCAATCTGAATATTACTACAGTAGAACATATTTAAATATAGATAAATGTAAGTATACTTGCCTTGTCAGCATCATTTACGCGACGGAAAAATGTTTTGTGAATTTGCATTCCACTTGCTGTGTGGGTTCCTGTAATATATGCTATTATGCTATATATATACAGTAGCGGACAAAAGTCTTCGGGCACTTTTTATATCTGATACAACTTTTTAACCCAAAGGGGCTTTGACATGATATGGTAAGACCATATACCAAATCTATTGGAGATTACGATGCAACTATTGGGGGATTGCGAAATCGTTCAGTAATTGCGTCGTGATGACGCAATCGATGCACAGTTTTTTGAAGTGCCATTATTCTTACATGGATTTTTTCCCGCTCGTCTAGCTTTCAGGATGTTGAGACATGGCCACGACTTCCCTAGAAACTTTTTTTCAAGTTGCTGCGGTGCCGCTACTTGGCTGCAGCCAAGCTGCAAAATGAAGACCTGAAAATCATATCTCGCCGTTTAGACATCGCCCAGACCCGATCAATGCATCAAAATGATCGCCATCATGACTATCGATCATCCTGAGAATATGGTCGCGGTAGGTCACCAATTGCCCTCAGGGCACGAAAAAATCACTTTTTCGCATTATTGTGGTCTGACGAAGAGGAAGTCTATAGGACGTGCTCGAGAGATCTGGTTTGGACGTGGATTCGGTTGAGAATCTATGAGAGAACCTATTCCTAGCTGCAATAAGCGTTTCGATTGGACTCCTGCCCGCGACGATCGATTTCCGGAAGGACACTGGTTTGGCCACGCCCATTTTCTGCCCGTTGACAAGGTTCTGACTTTTGAGTGTATCTCGGTACTGAGTTAACGGAGAAGACTGGCAGACCCATCAATGGAATCAGCGTGGCTGGCTCTATAATCTCATTCACAAAATTGCATCATCACTATGCAATATTGCATCATCCTTAGGCAATCTTCCTATTTTTTGCGTTTTCTTAGCGGTTAGTCAAGGTATAATGGTGGAATAAATTCCAATCAAATAAATTTGATATTTCCGCTACTCTATAGTACAAATTACGTCATTAATATGCAATATTTCATAATTCTGAGGATTATTGCCTAAGGATGATGCAATATTGCATAGTGATGATGCAATTTTGTGAATGAGATTATAGAGCCAGCCACGCTGATTCCATTGATGGGTCTGCCAGCCTTCTCCGTTAACTCAGTACCAAGATACACTCAAAAGTAAGAACCTTGTCAACGGGAAGAAAATGGGCGTGGCCAAACCAGTGTCCTTCCGGAAATCGATCGTCGCCGGCAGGAGTCCAATCGAAACGCTTATTGCAGCTAGGAATCGGTTCTCTCATAGATTCTCAACCGAATCCACGTCCAAACCAGATCTCTCGAGCACGTCCTATAGACTTCCTCTTCGTCAGACCACAATAATGCGAAAAAGTGATTTTTTCGTGCCCTGAGGGCAATTGGTGACCTACCGCGACCATATTCTCAGGATGATCGATAGTCATGATGGCGATCATTTTGATGCATTGATCGGGTCTGGGTCTGCCAGTCTTCTACGGCGAGATATGATTTTCAGGTATCCATTTTGCAGCTTGGCTGCAGCCAAGTAGCGGCACCGCAGCAACTTGAAAAAAAGTTTCTAGGTAGGTCGTGGCCAGGTCTCAACATCCTGAAAGTTAGACGAGCGGGAAAAAATCCATGTAAGAATAATGGCACTTCAAAAAAGTGTGCATCGATTGCGTCATCACGACGCAATTACTGAACGATTTCGCAATCCCCCAATAGTTGCATCGTAATCTCCAATAGATTTGGTATATGGTCTTACCATATCATATCAAAGCCCCTTTGGGTTAAAAAATTGTATCAGATATAAAAAGTGCCCCAAGACTTTTGTCCGCTACTGTATATATATATATATATATATATATATATATATATATATCAGGCTGTTGCAAAAGTCCTGTCGTTTTTTGAGCGTTCACTTTCGCGGGTTATCTCGGCTCTGTTTCTTTTTGTAATGTGCCTTCCAGTATATAGTAGAAGGGGGTCCTTACCTTCTCTCTAAAGCACGGTTATGATTAGTCCCTTCAAGTTCTCTGATGGAGAAATACGAATTGTTTTGCTAACGTCCCTCACAACTTTTGGGAAGTAGTTTTGTTCGTCTTCCTGCCTGGCTCAAAGTCACTCGAATTTGAACGCCATGTGGATGTAAGTCATCAGTCATATGCTACCTCTTTGCAAATCGTGAAAGGTTGGACTCTCGCTATCGAGAATGTGGACTTTTCTCTGGCCGAAGACGTCAGATCCGGAAAATCCTCAATCTGTGTTTCGGCACTCTGTGCACAAAGCAAGAAACAGACCCCTATAAAATCATGCGCAAACTGAGCGACTCGGGGGGGGCAGACTTTACCACCATACATTGGGCAATTCACGAAATAGGAACGAAGTAAAATATGGGACTGTTGATTTACTGCGAATTCTCGGATCCAGTCACTTTTTCGAGGGTGGATATGTATTTGATTTTCCTAATTTTCCACAGGGCCTTCACCTATCTTGACCAAATGGTGACAGGGGAGTATGCATGGGTACAGTGTGAAAACGTTGTACCGAAACACCAGAGTATTGATGCAGATTAGAAGGCAGACGATGTTCCCAAACACAGTTTTCGGTAACCCAAAAATGATGTTGAGAAATTCGTGGATCGCCCGGGGCGCTCAGGAATGGGAGCTCCTACTCGAAGGTACCACTATCATGGCACAGGTGTACACCATTGATATATAATAAGGCAAGATCAAAGTCCTTAAGAGACGCGGATTGTGGGCAAATGTTTATTTCCAAAATGGCACTGCTCCACCCCTTACTGCGAGGACGACCAATTCTGAATTGGCGGCGTATGGCAGCACCATCCTAATATATCCTTCTTAGTCGCCAGACACTACCCTCTCAGAAAATAACTTGTTCCCCACCATCACCAACTTCCTCAGAGAACAGCACTTCAAGACCCGAGTCGATATCGTAAACGAGTAGACCGGCTTCTTCAAATTATAGATCCCGGCGTTCTATGAGGGTGGTACCCATAAGTTGTGCGAATTATAGAGAGGTACTACTGGTGTGAACGTAGACTATTCCCAAGTTCATTGGTTCATCTTTGAAGATAATAGGAATAAATATGTTAGTACCCCGAAACGCGACAAGACTTTTGCAACAGCCTAGTATATATATCACAGATCTTCTGAGAAAGTGTAGGAAAATTCGAACGCTCTGTAGCAAAAAATATTTTTTGCCTCCGATTCCTATGTAAGTTGAAGTATGCATACATATAAAATTAAGAAATTTTTTTATGAACTTGGTTTTTCGAAATTTGCATATTATCGATTTTTTTGATCTACCTCTTTGGAGGGCCATATCTCAGTCAGATTAAAAGATTTTTGCTACTTTTTTTTCTAATTTGTTCCTCACGGCATGATCTACATTTTCTTCAATTAGCACCAACATCTATCTTCACTCGTTTTGGAGATATTTGTCAAAAACCAAATTTTGATATACGTTTTCTTCTTTTTCTCGAAAATATTGGTCAAGCACCATCAGGGTTATTTCAGAATCTGAATCAGTGTGATTGATTTAATATATTTGCATATTTCGTTTAGCATATCTCTGTGCGCTTTTTTGCGCACCCCCAGTAAATTTTCGGACTTGTACGAAAAAACACTCGGAAACGGTTTCATTCGTAACTTCCTTAAAACTCATCGCTCAGAGCTCACCCGGTGTTCAATCGATAGCTGATCAGCTGATCTACAATTTAAATTCAGTACTTCTAGACGTCAAACGCACTGGTTTTTCAGTTACGGTTGAAAACAAAAATTAACAGCGACATTGAAATTGTATTAGCAAAAATCTTTTAATCTGACTGAGATATGGCCCTCCAAAGAGGTAGATCAAAAAAATCGATAATATGCAAATTTCGAAAAACCCAGTTCATAAAAAAATTTCTTAATTTTATATGTATGCATACTTCAACTTACATAGGAATCGGAGGCAAAAAATATTTTTTGCTGCAACGGTTCCTACACCTTCTCAGAAGATCTGTGATATATATTATGATGAACAAATCGTAGGCACATGCAGATGGAACATATGTAGATTGCTCGCTAGCTTTAAAAAAAGATAATTTTAACCGTTTATTTTAATGTATTGCATTTCCCGTCGTGGCATATTGTAATATCCCTTGAAATTCTTCATAATCAGAACTGTTGTCCCATTGATTGTGTGAATGTCTCGCTGGATTGTGATGTGACAGAAAACTACAAATTGCAGATTGAACCAATGTCGTGATTACAATTTTGCATTAATTTTCCTGAAAACGCTAATCATAGTCGTATTCTCGATTCAGAGAATTCCTTTAAATTCCTGAAAATAGATTTGAAAAGAACCTAATCTTTTTGTCGCATTCTTGAAGAATGGCAACTCAACACGAAATGTACCATTGGTCGATTTCGATTCACTGATGACCATTTGACAAGTGGAATTCGGAGCGGGAATCTTAATTTTTTTTATATGATGTCTTCATTTTGTTCTCCAACCTTCGTGTATTGAACGTACGGCATGATGATGTGACCATTCGTCCAAATATCGCGAACCATTTTTTAATTACTAAAATAATGATTATGATTGAAATTAAATAACAACTATTTTGATCTCACCTAATATGGGGAGCAATCTTCAAAATTGCCAGGTCTATTTGCGTTTCTTGACTCTCATTGACTCGTATGTAAACCGGATATGATACGTCGTCTACGGATTCACCGTCGTAAAGCTGTAGGAAGCGATAACCAAAATATTTTTAAAAAATAAATAGTAATCGTACCTCAACAATCCATTGCCCTGCCTCCGAACTATGGCCTGATTCCTGAAACGATTTCATGTATCATTTTTCTTCGATCCCCTCTTCATTAATAATGATGGATATGGATTGAGATATGCTCAGAAGCTAACCTCAGGCAGCAACGTGCGTAGCACATATCGATAGCCGGGTCCGGCGTTTAGCTTATACTCGCAATGGACACCATGGAAAGGAACGTCGTCCTGGTTGCGCGGAGTTACGATTGTACCAAAATCATTGGTGATTTCGTATCCACAACCCTGGGAATGGAGTATATTTATGGTGGAAATAAATGACGGATATGAAAGCCTTACATTTTGCACTTGCAGGGAAATGTTAAACCCGAGAACGGCAGAAGAATGAAATAGACGCTCCTGTAGTGTTTATATATTTTCATTTTTAGAACAAAGCAATGTTTAATAGTTTTCGTAGAAATAGTCGTAAATCGCAATATTATTTTTTTTAAATGACACCTGTTCCTTGCTGTTCGCATTGAACTCGATCTCCAATTTATTACCAACTGAGCTGAACTCGGAAATTATGTCGTTCACAGTGCAGAACGTGGAGTCTAAAAAATGGCTTGGATTTCAAGCGTAACATTATTTTTATTTTCACTTTTTTTTAAAATTTCAATTGAATGCGTATGATGTAAAAGCTTTTTTTTTTGAAATTGAAACTAACTTGTAAAGCCCTCGCTGAGAGTGACTGTATCAGTACAGTTTCCAGACGTCTGAGCAAGATTGAAATATTGAAAACTGGAATTATTACAAATTCATAAAAAAGCGTCAAAATAATAATAATATGTCATCCGACAAATACAGACTTAATGAAGAGAGAGACAAAGTTAGAAACACGCCGAAGTATATAACGAGAGTAGACACAAGCATCTATATTCCATTTCATGAAATTATCATTTTAAAATTGCTATGGTCATTTCGATTTCAATAAATTCACATGGATGATGAATTTCGATTGTTTCCCGTGTGGGACCCTGGGGTCTCTCTGCAACGTTTGACAGAATATCAGAACGCAAGCTATCTCATTTCCTCTCGTATCTCGCTCTATCGATTAGATCTAACGAGAGACACTCTCGCATTGCCCTACCTCTCTTCCCTACCCCCTAACAGATACAGATTTATCCTGTCATTAAGGCAAATGGGCCTGCAGGAAGGTAGCTTCGTGGGCAGAGGGGGGCAGGATCTTCGAACTCAGGATAACAGGGTCAAGGGAATAAATCATGCTTGTCTTCTTTGGTCAATTGTAGTGTCGATCTTCGTCGATAGACATTGAGCGTCGAAGTAGATCTTCCAGCCTCCAGTGACGTCCTGACTAGCGTGTATCAACATAAGTGAAAACAAAACAACTCACGTCGTAGTCTTGTCGACTGGAGCTTTTCTTGATAGTTGGCGACTTAAATTAGGTGTAGTCGATTCGGGTCCTCCGTTTGAAGTGGTACCAGGTGGGCGATATACTTGCCGGGTTGCCCATGCTGACTGGCAAGGATTCTCCAAACTGAGGTGGGAGAGGAGCGGGGAGACTGTCGACCGCCCGTCACGAGGCACAGAATGAAGAATGAAGAATGATGAACCCCCTAAAGCATGTCTTTATTCACACCCGAACCTTGCTACTATCGATTGACCGGGCGAAGCGCGGACCTCCCATACACAACTTCCAACGCTAGCGTAATTCTGAAAATATTGTTTATCCCATTTTCAATTGATTTTGAAATTGGTTCAATCTCACATTTGGAAAATTAGGGCTGGTCACGTAATATTGTTCCACTTCTTTGTACAAAACGATGGTTTTTGCACATGGAGCTGAAAGAAAATAATGATATAAAGATATAATTAATTTGATCATCTTCTTGCCTACTGTAACAACTCCAGTAAATGTGACATTGGCCTCCAGACTGTCATACTCAAGGATCACATGAATACTGTTTGACGCAGAAATATGGTCCAAATGATAATATCGATAACTGCTTCCTGGCTCGAAACTGAAAGCTTCAAGTTCGATGGAGAGAAACAATTGAAAATGTCCTTTACGTTGCTCCCAGGGTGCTCTCTTTGCTGGGACCATCATAACTAAAGACCCTTGCTCTTCTGAAATAGATCCGATTTCAATACGAATAGTCAATAAACGTGTGAAAGACGAACCTATCTCTGAAGGTAGTTTCGAAAGCTGTAACAGTGAGCTGGAGCAGTTTCTTGCTGGGTCCAACAACTGTCCAGCCGCAAGAGATAGGCGACGCTGAATTGTGTGGAGGATGCGTTGATACAAATTATCATTTCAAAGGTGACTATTTCACTACAGAATCATGATGCAACTTTTGAGTGATTTTCACAGGGAATGGGCACTGGTGCTCAATCGCCTTTCCTTACTGCGATCGTCATCTTTATTTTGTGAAGTTGTAATGTTAAATCGCTTCCGGCTAAATCTGTTACCTCCTGTCCACGATAAAGTTATTTCTGGATTGTGAGAATCAATGTGATAATGGTGATCGCAACTGTTGCCCTCTTCCCTTATTTCAATTTCTAGTGTCTGAAAAAAAAATAAGAAAATTGTATAAGAAAGGAGATGCGTAAATATTCTGGTTAGAAAAGCAAATTTGAATATGGAAAGTAATGCACGAAGAACCGTTGAGTAGCTACTGCAAACAAGGTTTCCGTAGCTACTCAACTCATGGGTAATATATAGATTACATTACATACCTTTTCACCATCACTGAAGAATATCGGGTTAATATCGAGCGATGATCCCATTGAGAAAGACTAAATATTAATCATTTTGGAACTAAATAATTGATTTTTTAAACATAAATTAATGTTCATATTTCATTAATAAATTTAAATCACCTCAATTTTGGGCGTGCAATATTTGATATTCTTGAATCCATTGTCGATTTTGATTATATTTTTATGCCGATTACAGTCGTCGCCCCCATCAAATTCCATATTCACAATATAAACGACGCGAGGTCGATAGTGTTCGAACAAAATATTCCATTTGGGTGCTGCATATACAGAATTGCAAACATATTTCGATAACTTGGTCCACTCGAAAACAAAAAATCAAAAGTCAGAAATAATCTAGCTGGAACGGGTAAAAAAAAATTATCTATGTCTTATCCTATTGACGAACAACAAATCATACATTCAGGAGTGGTCGCGAGTGGAAAATTGATGCGTAGGATTTGATCCGAATTTGAAATTGTCTCGACTGAACCTGTTTCTGTAAAAGCATATTTTTTATAAAAATTGTATATTTTAGTAGTCACCCATCCAATACTCAAACTCAATTCCGTCCATAGATGAAGTATCGTATGTTATCGTCATTCCCTGTTATTCAACAATTATTTTTCCATAGTGCATGGTACCGTCAAAATGACACACAAAAAAGTATTGTGCTCATACAGTTCTTATTTTACTCTGTGCAGTGAACGAGCTCAAGTCATTGGTCATCGAATGTTATTGTTAGAAAATTAAATTATTTGCTTTAATACGTTTTATTCCGTTGAAAAAAATCATATCAAGCAAGTAAAGGACTTTTATTAGAGTTTGACGCAAAATATTACAGTAACTATTGGATTCTTGCGATATCAAAAAACTGATTTTTCACTGAACGATATTTTACAATGAAATTTCTAAAATTAGTAATTTAAATTTCTATTGACATTTACCGATGACAAATGACCTGGACTCTCTGACTACACAGAGTTTGTCTCAAATTTCTCTCTAATCAAGCCACAAATTGCGTGGACTCGATTGGGCCCGCATGGCCCGGAAAGTTTTCATTGGGGAATTTCACCAAAAAAATACGTACCGTTTCAGAGTCTTCTGTGAAGTAAAGTGTGCAATGCTCAAATCTGTCCGGCCGTGACATAATTTCCAATTTCGAGCGACAATCCCGGGGCATCTTTGAGAAATGCACCGCTACTGTGTGCAGGTACGGTCGATGTAGAACCCATAGGCATTTGATACTAATATGGCCTGAAAATAAGGTTTAAGTTTTTAACTTTTTTTTCACAATTTACACTTGTAAAACTAAGAAGACAACGAAAGTATGGAGAAACTATGTGGAAATGACTGGGCAAGGCAGTAAAAAACCCCAAATTTGGGCAATGAAACATGTGACTGCCAACGTCAGCAATTTTGGCCAATTTCAGAAACAAGCAAGGTATGTTAACAAATTGCAACTGCTACCTCGAGAGGCAAAAGATAAGCTCTGCTTGCTGTAGTTTGAATACAGTTGGCCGCCGCAAGTATCTAAAAAAATAAGAGTAGATATACTATAAATCGATTTTAATTTTATATTCAATATATATTTCACCTTTTGCTAGCTCGCCTTCGATTTGAGCACGATCGCTGATGTCCACTGGTTCCCATGATATTCTGAGTGTTTTGATAGACTCTTTTTCACTACTATGTAGATTAGAGTTCGTGTAGGCAGAAACACTGAAAAATATGTCCTTGGTTAAAATCTACCTGAATTTGCCATCGGTGTGTCCCTCGGAATGCCTCCAAACAAGTTTGACTGACGATTCTTCTATGAAAAATTCTAAATAACTATTATAGAATCTGCGCAAAAACCGTTACACTACTTTCCTGAGCTCGATCAAACCCGTAAATTTCCTCGCGCAGTTCGGTAACTTCGTCTGATTCCCCTTGGCGCTTGACGAACTTAAAAAAAACATTACAATTTGCTCCTTCCGGATTGTCACATGCGAAAAATATGTGGTAATATCAGACACTATCTGATAGGCTCGAGATATGGCCGTACAAGGAAACCTAACCTATGCTGAAAATATGATCCTAGAGTAAACTTTGGGCGTAGAAACCGAAAATCGACTTTAGAAGTTGTGATTCTCAAACCCGGCTGAGATATGTTTCTCACATGTACTAAAGTGGAAAAATGAAAATTCTTCCAACGCGAACTAGACCCTAAATTAGATAGTAATTCTTAAAGAACATCTCGTATGCATGATTTTCACTGTTGAAAGTAAGATTATAACTGATCCTTGAAAAAAGTTATGAAATTTTGAAAGTTCAAAAAAAATTTCAAAAAATTAGTTTTCGCGGAGGGGGAATTTTAACATTTCCATTCGATTCCTCGTGGAAAGTTGTACCGGGTACCACATTTTGGGTTCGATCGATAGGGCTAATCTATTTTTAAATATTTTTTTGAAAATCACATTCTTCTATTTTTGATGATTTTCGATGAAATTCAAGTTTCGAAAAGAAGTGAGATACATACCTCAAATGCATCCTAGTTATCAGAAAACGATATTAGAATAAGTATTAAACATTTTAATAACGTTTACGAGTGAGCTGATGAGCCATGTCTCAGTGAAAAACGACCTCGAACTACATACTAGTGTTTTTAGACGGTTTGTTTTCTAAATAGTCTTCAAGTTCTCGAAGTTGTTCATATTGTTATGCATCCTTTAATTGACGTTTATGCTGTCTTCAATTCTGTTCTTCAATGAGCTTTAATCTGAGCAATTATGAGTGCAAATTTTATCAGATTTAAAAATTATGAAGCATTGGAATATTTATGGTAAAAAGAATTCATTTCTGTTCTTTTTGAGGAAACTGTTGTAGATGACATCGTCATCAATCTGGTCCACTTCTCCACAATCAGTAACCTCCGCCCACTCTCCCTCATCCACCTCCTCCACTGTCCATTCCACTGACACATCCTCCATCTCAACTTCCGATCCTCTCCTCGCTCTGATCACGACAGTTTTCTTCTTCTGAACTGCGAGAAGTCTACTGATTAGTCGTTTGATCTGATCCATACTCATACGTTCTTCAATGGGAATTTTCGGGTCGGAGAAAATCATCTGGAAAGCTTCTCCTGGTTCGGCTCGTTTGTCAGCCTTTCGCTTCTCCAGAAAATAGTCCATAACGATCTTCTTCGCTCGTTCAGGATATTTCTGATTTTTCTTGGAAGAACGGAGTGCCCAACCCATTCCCAGCACTTCAATAGCCTTATCGTAGACTTTCTCGATCTCATCTTGAAGCGGCTGAAGAGATTTCGCCATGATGATCAATCAATACTGTCTCGTGAGATCCGAAACGCCCTCCTCTTCCCTTTTCCTTGTAGACTCCGAGATTGGCGTTATTCAGCTTATCGAACACTTGGCCTTCCCCTATCCCGAAGTACTTCCATACTCGAACTTTCCTGTCCCCGAATTCGAAGTGCGAGTAGTCGGTTACACGATGGATTGTTCCTAGAGAGGGAGGAGTGTGAGGAGCTGTGATATTGACAAGATAGACAGAAATACCCGCTAGATGTGGATGTGAATCGAGAGCCCATAGCATCTCCGTATGGTTCTGCACATTTCCTCCACTGTTGATGTATCGACGAATCTTTGATTTGCATTGAGCAGCGATTCGATCAGCGGACCCTTTCCCGTTCTGCGCTTCACTGAAGCTCCAGCTCTTCACCTTCACTCCAGTCTTTCCTTTCATTGCAGGCATCGATCCGAGGGTCGGCGCACAGTGATAATACGCTGAATTAAAAATATGAGTACACTTATCAATGAACAGTAATCGATTCTCACCAGCATTATCACTGCGTATGTGAACAGAGTGGATTCCTTGGGTCCAGAGTTCTTTGAGAAGGGCTTCCGTTATCGATACAACTGCTTGAGAGTCCTAAACAACACAGCATTAAGGAAATTAATTTTCGAGTATTATTTTCACCTGAGTGTCAGTTTCGACGATGTGCACAAAGGAGTGCTCCACGAATCGGCCGCTGACGTTGGCCAGAACGTGGGCAATATGCCAAGACATTCCTGTCTTGGCATAGTAGCCCTTCTGGTCCTCGACGTGACTTGTTGACAGTTGTTTTTGGGCGTAGTCGAACGTGATCATTGCTTCTCCTTCCGGTAACCCCTTGATGATTCTTTGTCGCTGCAGTTCAGTGTACTTCGATCGGAGCTGAAACTATCACTATTTGAGCATTGACTTTGAATGAAATCCGACCTCGTGAGCCTTCAATTCCAGAATAGTCTCCTTGTGATTACCGAGATTGAAGACCATCTCCTTCAGTTCCTTCTCATGCTCGGGATAAGTGGGAATCAATGTAGCGAAATATTCAAATGTCTCTCTGAAAATGACAGGTTTGCTTTTTTACCTCAAAGATACTCATACCTGAATGTCGTTTCGATGTGAATACAGCGAGGGCATTGAAATCCATGCCCATGTGTCGGTTTGTAGGCGAATTTCGGATTCTCGGGATCGGAGAGAGCGAAGAGGAGTGAATGATCGGGAACTCGACTGTCTTCCTTCACATGGCGGTAGTAATCGAACTTGAGATACACTCGAATCTCCAGAAAATCGAACCAGAGATCACTGGCAATCTCCTTGGTCATGAGACCCAATTCCACCAGACGGTCCAGCATTTTTTTGATCAGCTCAAACGCCTAAATAAAATAGTTCCCAGACATATATTTTTTTAAAGAAATCTAACCTCATATCCAGCGGCCTTAAAACTGTCGACACATGTGAGATTGTGCCGCTTCGTGGCAGGGAGGGCATTGAGGATACGGATCATGGTCGAATCACTCATTATGAGATCCTCCTTCCCAAGTTCATTCTGCAACCGGACTCTATGCCAGCTGAAGACAGAAGGGGATTCATAGGAAAAAACAGCTGAAATCTAAGTGAATTAAGAAATAAAATTTCCTAAATTACAATGATGACACAGAACTGATGGGCGTAAAACAACACATACAAAATATGTTGATGATCATTGAAAATGTATATTTTGACACTCTTTAAACGATTATAAACTTTTCAGGCTCAAAATTTGCACCGTCAAGAATTTTCTTTACATAATCAAAGAGAGAGAAGCGAGTGTCAACATTCTCCTCTCTGTAAAAAAACTTTTTCAATATTTATTTTTAAAATAGGATCGTGTGATGAGCGTAAAACACTAGTATGTAGTTCGAGGTCGTTTTTCACTGAGACATGGCTCATCAGCTCACTCGTAAACGTTATTAAAATGTTTAATACTTATTCTAATATCGTTTTCTGATAACTAGGATGCATTTGAGGTATGTATCTCACTTCTTTTCGAAACTTGAATTTCATCGAAAATCATCAAAAATAGAAGAATGTGATTTTCAAAAAATATTTAAAAATAGATTAGCCCTATCGATCGAACCCAAAATGTGGTACCCGGTACAACTTTCCACGAGGAATCGAATGGAAATGTTAAAATTCCCCCTCCGCGAAAACTAATTTTTTGAAAAATTTTTTGAACTTTCAAAATTTCATAACTTTTTTCAAGGATCAGTTATAATCTTACTTTCAACAGTGAAAATCATGCATACGAGATGTTCTTTAAGAATTACTATCTAATTTGGGGTCTAGTTCGCGTTGGAAGAATTTTCATTTTTCCACTTTAGTACATGTGATGAAACATATCTCAGCCGGGTTTGAGAATCACAACTTCTAAGGTCGATTTTCGGTTTCTACGCCCAAAGTTTACTCTTGGGTCATATTTTCAGCATAGGTTAGGTGTCCTTGTACGGCCACTGTTGACAGAAACTCGATCCTCTCAGATAGTCTCTGATATATAGTAATATTTTTTTTCTTTAAAAAAATCTTTTTTTTCTCGTGGAGCAGAGGGAAAACGCTTGTCAAAAAACCTTCATGAACACATATTTTTACGACATATTTTCGTCTTTCGCATTGTTTCTTCCCATGACACATCAACCCTGACGAGACATTTGAGGTTTGCGGGAATTCAACGGTACTATTTACTTTACTCCCTTGATAAGAGAATGCCCCTCCCCCCACTTGGAGCCTTGATAAGGGGATGCCTTTACCTTTTTTTATATTTCCTTTAGACATGATCCCAAGCATCCAACCAATAGCATGTGTGCAAATGCGAGTGTCTTTAGTGGAATCTTTTGCACCCTC
Source organism: Pristionchus fissidentatus (assembly GCA_036245785.1). Taxonomy (NCBI): domain Eukaryota; kingdom Metazoa; phylum Nematoda; class Chromadorea; order Rhabditida; family Neodiplogasteridae; genus Pristionchus; species Pristionchus fissidentatus. Next base: position 35,924,665 of record BTSY01000003.1, on the reverse strand, counting down.
TCTATCACTCGTTCTATGTTATTGAAGTATCTGTAACCTTCATTGGGTTGCTCCAGAGTGTGTGCATGTATTCGATCGTGAATAGAAATTCTTTGTTTTCCTCCAACTCAATCTGGAAAAGCGAAATTGGAAAAAATATATAATTGAAATATGTTTGCATACCTCCCAAATCGTGCTCTCTCCTTCGACCACTAATGGACTTTCAATAATTCTCGAGGTCGTGAGCCCTCCATTCACTGAAATACTCAATATCATTATTGAAAAATTTGAGTTTTCAGGAATAAAAAGGTTAAATTATATTTAAATTATTCTTTCACCTCGCTCGAAGTAAATATCTACGGTATGATCACGTTCCGTGTTACCTTCAGCGAAATACTTGAATTTAATCCACAACGTTTCCTGAACTTATGAAAATAATCTGTGGAATTTCTCGTATTCATACGTTTGATACAATATGATCAGCAGCTCCCATTATGCTCTTAGGGTCATGTTTGAAGCGGCAAAAACGACCAAGCAGACTGCCAGCAGAATTGTTCTTGCGAATCTAGATAATAATACAAATTAAAAAAAAAATTAAATTATTAAAAATTACGGCGTACCTCTAAATAGCTAGCGGCACAGAAATCCGACTCGGGAATGTTCATTCTGCAATTTGTTAATTATATTTTCGAGAGGAGGGGCTGGGAGCATAATTTGTTAAGGGTGCAACATACCCACAGGATATCCGTAATAGTTATCGAACCATTTTTACAGCAAGACTTTTAATTATACAAGCAAAAACATTAAGAATATGCAATGAATCTCACCCATACGCAAGGCGAATTGAATTTCCCGGAGTGGTTCGTATGGTCCAAATGCATTCATCATCATTCTGAATTAAAGGTACAAATATTTTCAAACTATGTATATATTTTTGCAACCCAGCTTTAACACCAAAAACCAGCTGATAAATTTGTTTAAATGTAAATGTAAATGTAAATATATTTTTTAAAAAGTTTTATACCTCCCTGACAACTTGGTGCACCGACCCGAGCGAGGGAAGCAAGTCGCCGCCGCAAGCTGTAAATCAAGAATTTAAAATAAGAAAACACCCGAAATCTGAACCATAATCCGAAGTGGAATAAACAATCGTGAGACGTGTCATTGTAGTTCGCGTAAGGGTGATGTTTATCTAGAAATGTGTTATAAATATACTTTGAAAAGTAACGGCTCAATTGCTTGCATAATATGGATAGCTTTCGCGAGTAAGAGTGATAGAATAGTGAGTCCGGAAAAGCAACTAGTTGCGTCGACACTTTTCAAAGTGTATTTACGAGCATGTCTGATCAGAGTGCCACTCACGATGCTTGATGCTTCATAACTAATTCGACCATTCATGGGAATTATCTTCGAATTTCCTCCAGCGCTGGATAAACCGTTAGAGCCAAATTCATCCTTGTTGTCTATTTGTACGTAGAGAAGTGGGAAGTCTCTATATTCGTCAGCGCCATCTACTATTACCACGATCTCCGAAATGGTCATACGAATTCTGCTCGAATCACCGACTGTAAATTACACGTAGCCATGTTTTTTTAGTTTATCGTAATTACCGTAATTTCTCAGGATGATACTACACTCATCGAAATGCGTATCGCGGAAGTGTATTATTTGAGGCTGAAATAGATGGTATTTTTTATCCTTACACAGCATCGAAAATCGAAAGATAATTTACAAAATTCGAACCTTGATTTGGGTAAAATTGGAAAATTTTGCGCCACAATTAGGGTCAAATTTTTATCAAATTATGCTTCGATTAAACCACATTATGTTTCGATCCAACCCATTTATGCTTCGATTTATTAATAGGCAACGGAACGATTTAATATTACAAATGAGAGAAATGCTTCCTACGAAGTGATTTCGTGCACTTCCTCCTGTAAAAGAGTGGTTATTGAGTCAAATGGTAACTGAAACGATAAAATAGCTTGGCTACAACGTCTAGAAAGTTCGGAATATGAAAGCGAGCGTTATAAACATCTTGATGCTTCCCTTGCCTGCGCACTTCAACGAGCGTAAGTATAGTTGTAGTTTATTTGATCGATAAGTCGACCAGAGACGATCCATTCTATTGGGAATCTCTGGAAAGAATCTTATATTGGAAAGGAAAACACTCACCTCGCAAATCGGCATTCCCCTTTCAGTCTATTTAAATAAACACCAACATTGAAAATTGTCCTGGTCTAGCTGAAAGACATTTTGAAAGAAAGCGAACTAAGAGAGACTATCTGACTCGATCGACATATTTGTTCAGAGACTTGGCACAGCACGAAAAGTGCGTTGATGAGATAAACATGCCACAATGTAGTGTGGCCGAGGCTGAGTTGAGGCATGCTATGGAAAAAGAGTGAAAACGCTTCTACGCCTCAGGGCATGACGTCATAGGAATTTCCGGTTTTTCAAAAACTTCATCGAATGGCCTAATGAGTGGTACCAATCGATTCCTCATAATATTCTAAGACTTTTTCGACTCCGTGATTTTTTTGCCAATCTTTGATAGAGGCTTGGAAAATTCAAAAATATGTTTTGAAATTTAAATTAAAATATTTATGTGTAGTTTCCCTGAGGAAATGGCAAAATTTTATCAGCATAATACAATACTGTAACAATGATGGTTCAACTCTGTAAAGGTCTTTTTGTATCGAGGCCCTAAAGGATGTTCAGTAGGCTGAAGCCCAAGTGCACTTGTAATTGTGGTGTTGCCTACAGTAACCCGGAGTATTTTCCAAAAGCTTTGGGAGCTGCCGTATCCATTCGAGAATGAATGAGTAACTTCATGTCACCAGGTGTATGGTTCACACGATTCCCCACCCCAGCCAGAGTTTCCTAAAGGACACTTACGAATTACTCCGGGTTACTGTAGGCCACACCACAATTACAAGTGCACTTGGGCTTCAGCCTACTGAACATCCTTTAGGGCCTCGATACAAAAAGACCTTTACAGAGTTGAACAATCATTGTTACAGTATTGTATTATGCAGATAAAATTTTGCCATTTCCCCAGGGAAACTACACATAAATATTTTAATTTAAATTTCAAAACATATTTTTGAATTTTCCAAGCCTCTATCAAAGATTGACAAAAAAGTCATGGAGTCGAAAAAGTCTTAGAATATTATGAGGAATCGATTGGTACCACTCATTAGGCCATTCGATGAAGTTTTTGAAAAACCGGAAATTCCTATGACGTCATGCCCTGAGGCGTAGAAGCGTTTTCACACTTTTTCCATAGCATGCCTCAACTCAGACTCGGCCACACTACATTGTGGCATGTTTATCTCATCAACGCTCTTTTCGTGCTGTGCCAAGACTAATTCGGCTGAGTCGGATAGTCTCTCCTAACCTGCATACGAATATTGAATGACGACGAGATAAGCGATAAGTAATATAATCGAAAACATTGCTGAAGATCGAAGAAAACAGTGAAAATGGAAGCGAAATTGGAAACGCACCTCCTGCGCGTCAGCTCACCCCTTTTGCGCCAAGCTGCCTAATTTTGATTCGTTATTCGGATTTTTCCAAATTAGGTTTGGCTATACAGATTTTTCATAATTAAGTTTATCTATTCAGATTTTCCATAATTTGGTTCCACTGATCTTTTTTTACCAAATTATGTTTCGATTTTCGATGCTGTGTAGGTCACAAGGTCCAAAGGTCCTTATAAGACATAATGTAAGTCATAAGATTTATGGTCTAAGATTACATTACATATATCGTTTTCTTTACGGATTGTTCAATGAGGAACTGAACCTAGAATGTTTTCTTAAGTTTCTTTCTTCTTAAACGAAATTCATTTCAAGTAAGAAACGCTAGTGAACGCATTCCCCCACACCTCCCAGGACCAACTTTGTGAGAAGCTGTGAAAGTGCCGCCATAGCGAGGAATCATCGTGGCCGTAATAAATCTCTGCAAATGTTTCCCATAAGTGTATTTATTGATTTCCACTCCCACCAGTGGACCGCAATTACAATATCTATGAAGAATTTGTAAAAAAATGAGGCTGAGCTCAAGGGTGGGGGGTTAAGAAGTTCACTTTTCGATTCAGTGATCAATTTTGGTAACTCACTTGCCGATGGACGCTTTCGATGTCTTTCCCGGCTTCAAAGCGAAGTTTTATCTGTGCAAATGTTAATTGAAACAAAAGATTGAAATTAGAATTTTTTTGAGATAGATACCTTTTGAGATTGCATCGAAAAATACAGACTCTCTGAACTGAAATCGTCACAGACAACCCGAGAATCATCGAGCACACTAAATATGCAATTATGATTAATTAACCATCATTAACTCGTATTCATTAAATAAATTCCACACCCCGATGAAGACAACATAACAACACGATAGTAGTTGAATGATTCACATGACTTATTTTTGGATTGAATTGGATGTTCATCGTCCACATCGTGCTTAAAAGTTATATTCTTTCTTTTTTCTCCGCATTTATGCAAATATCAATAAGCGTTTTTTTGTTGAAATATGAACTAGACGCTTGAAATTTTTGCTCTTATGTTATTTACAGTGCCAAAAATATCATAAACCAAATTTCAAGTCTCCAACTGGGATCCGAGATATGTAGATACAGGAATTCTTATATTATTTTCTATCCGTTCTTGTAGATAAACATCATATTACTCACGAATATGCTGATGTCAGCATGATAGCCAGGCGGTGCCTCGATATCCCATTCACAGTGCATGCTAAGTCCATAGGCATTGGGGAAGTTGGGCGAGTGGACGTCTTTCGAAATGATTCCAGAATTCCCTTCAATAAAACACCTTTTAGGAAATAAACAAAAACTGTTTATAAAAGAATGGCAATGAGTTACTGAGAACCAGCTCTTTCTTTTCCCTTATAATGGAAAATATGATACCTTGTTGTCATGCTGTGACATAATAAAACGTCATGAATCGTTTATATTATTATTATTATTATTATTATTAATATCGACTTACAGTAGCGGACAAAAGTCTTCGGGCACTTTTTATATCTGATACAACTTTTTAACCCAAGGGGGCTTTGATACGATATGGTAAGACCATATACCAAATCTATTGGAGATTACGATGCAACTATTGGGGGATAGCGAAATCGTTCAGTAATTGCGTCGTGATGACGCAATCGATGCACACATTTTTTCCCGCTTGTCTAACTTTCAGGATGTTGAGACCTGGCCACGACCTACCTAGAAACTTTTTTTCAAGTTGCTGCGGTGCCGCTACTTGGCTGCAGCCAAGCTGCAAAATGGATACCTGAAAATCATATCTCGCCGTTTAGACATCGCCCAGACCCGATCAATGCACCAAAATGATCGCCATCATGACTACCGATGATCCTGAGAATATGGTCGCGGTAGGTCACCAATTGTCCTCAGGACACGAAAAAATCACTTTTTCGCATTATTGTGGTCTGACGAAGGGGAAGTCTATAGGACGTGCTCGAGAGATCTGGTTTGGGCGTGTATTTGGTTGAGAATCTATGAGAGAACCGATTCCTAGCTGCAATAAGCGTTTCGATTGGACTCCTGCCCGCGACGATCGATTTCCGGAAGGACACTGGTTTGGCCACGCCCATTTTCTGCCCGTTGACAAGGTTCTGACTTTTGAGTGTATCTCGGTACTGAGTTAACGGAGAAGACTGGCAGACCCATCAATGGAATCAGCGTGGCTGGCTCTATATTCTCATTCACAAAATTTCATCATCACTATGCAATATTGCATCATCCTTATGCAATATCATCCTCACGCTGATGGTAATGAGCATTTCGTTGCCAGCCGTGGGAATCGAAACGGGGCTGTCGATGGCTGTGCACTGATGGAACAGCGGATGAGTGTGATCGGCGCCGATACTTCCGAATACCTTAAAACTTATAAACTTAACACTTAGAATTTAGCTAACCAATTAAAAATAGCAACATAACCATCAGTTTCCCGAGGTTAGAGCTATCTGAGCACAAAGGACTATGGCTGTTGAAGAACGAGACGTTAGCCACAATTCGCTGTCCCGGCGGCGCTCTAATAAGCCACGCGCAGAAAATGTTGACGTCCTGAATCAATTCTTTCATGATGCGTTTTGGGGAAACAAATATGCAGTACAATCATTTGTTTGACGTGCGGTTGCTTTTTACTACACTCCCTCTGGTCACTTGTTTCTTTCGTTTAAAAAGGTCATTTGTATTCTCTTCCATACACAGAAAAAAGGTCTTACATACGGCCCATAAGATATGGGGTTCTTAACAAAATGTCTTATATATAAGACATTTTGTTAAGAACCCCCATATCTTATGGGCCGTATGTAATGCCGCGCTAATTTCATGGGGTGCAAGGTGCACATCATTTTTATGCACCCTTTCATAACTTTTTTCCTAGTGAAGCTACAACTTCCAAACTTGATACAGGGCCCAATTAAAAGGAAAATGTTCCAAACGTGGCTTGCAATCCCTGTATCAAGTTTGGAAGTTGTAGCTTCACTAGGGAAAATGTTATGAAAGGGTGCATAAAACTGATGTGCACCCCATGAAATTAGCGCGGCATAAGACCTTTTTTCTGTGTGCATACAACAACGACCGCATATTATACATTTCAACAAAAAAACACACGTAGTTCGGCTCCCTGTCCGCAACGTTTTCGATCTCACCAGGACTGTTGATTTCACGAATGCAACCTGCATTTTAATCAAGAATTATGATATTTTTGAAAAGAGCAAAATACGTTCAGGCTCCCAGGTGATCCAGAAAACATTGGTGTCAGAGCTGAACATATCCACTTCCAAAAAGGCGTTAGTGGCTTGGTGAGACTGAACGAAATAAACGTTTTTAAAACAATAAAATTGAAAACAATAATAATTCGTATTTAAGAAATTTACATGAATCTCAACGATTTCTGTCTCGGTCGAGCAGATTTTGGTCTTTTGCGAGTCCATGAGACCCAATATAGGATCTCTCACACGGACCAAATTAGACGAAGAGACCTGAGAACATGCGATTTTGCTACACAATGCGCGAGCTATATTAGGTGTTGACATTTAGATAGTACTACTCTCTCCACATTCCTATCTTTCACGTCTCTCACGAGAGGTCCGAGTAAGATTGCTTATAATCAGACACAGAGCAAATTTGCCTACATGTGTTTTTATGCATTTTCGGATGCTCCTGGGTCTAACTAAGACCCGTTTGAACTAATGCATAATATAATTAATTCTTCACCAAGGTGCAGCTACCTTACAATTAGGGTGCAGTTTTAAAGGATTCGAATGAGTTAATTGAGAATGTTGTTGGTTAGCATCCTAGGTGCATCCTAAACACAAAAGATGCCGAAAAATAGGTGTGCCTGTGGTGAGCCGCGTGATGAATGTACGAGAGGTGAATTCTCTAGTTATCGGCATAAATTTATTCGCGCTTCAAATAATTACCTGCAGAATATATCCAGAACAGAGAGGATTTGGTAACTCCTGAAATATTATTATTATTACGGATATCGAGCTAATAAACGTACATTTCGATTAAGTGATCTGGGTTTCCATTTATGCACAGTCACTTTAAGTCCATATCCATTATGATTTTGAATGTTCCAGCGACAATTTCTATGTTAATTAACGCAATTAGTTACGCCACATTCGCATTATACATAACCTGTAATTATATACTAACCTGTAATTTAGAGGAGCGTAGGGAAAGTAAGGCGACTGAATAGTTCCCGAAGATCCAGTTATCTCGATATTAGAGCAACCTGGGCAAAAAAGCACACTTGAAACTTATTGCGGAACCGCGGGGTAAGTTTATCGAAAATTCGGAACCTGCTTCAAAACGCGCCAGAAATCCGCGAGAATTGCCCCTCCTCTTCACATATCGAAGAGTTATTGTGTTTTGAGTGTACCACACCGTTTCTATATTGTAAATTCTCTAACAAAATAAAACAGAAAAAATAGAAAATAATCAACACATGCCTTTCGCGCCCGATAAGCAGAAGGTTTCAACCTTGTGCATTGGCAAGATTGAATCACTTGCGTAAATCTGTAATTGGCAAACTTTGGCTCGATAAATCAAATGTTTCCTACGTCGATTCGACTTTGAGTCGAGTTTGCGTCACAATTTGCGACCGATTCCTCTAATCCGCTATCAAATTGCTCGATTGTAAGTTCAATTCCGTTGCCTGTAGAATTGTGCAATATCTACGCGATATTGGTAAGTGCGTTAACAAAAAGATTCGGCATGCAATATATTGCTTCCCTTTGTTTTACCTGTTTTCAGTACTTAGTTTAATAAATTTAATTGATTTTTCTTACCAGGTGGTACGGTTATTCTCCAAATGCAGTCGTAATTATCGATCGATTCGTGAGGATATTGGGGACTGGCGATTTCTCCCATAGCTCCTTCGATGTGCCCACCGCACCCTGTGAATATTGTTTAAAACTTATTTTTTAAATTAAATGATATATTGTTGTAAAGCAAAATGTAAATTTTAATGCATTAAAATATTACTAACCACCAGCCACTTGCTCGTAGGAAATATTCAATGAGAGCGGTTTGATGTAGCGAGTTAATAACTCGATTTTCATGAAAACTGCATTGCTGTGCGATCGGACACTCCCGAGGCAGAGGATACTCATTGCAAATCTGATTGACAATTATTTTTTTAAAAATAGTTTTCAAAAAATAATTAATTCATCCTTATCTATTGTTGTGATGGTTTTTTACGCTGTTGTGATGGTTTGTTTTGATTGTTTCCTATTTGAAATTTAGCAGCGAAAAAAATACTAACTTTCGATTGATGACCGATGGAATTAAGCATAGGCGAATCACTCGATAGCCCATTACTGAAAAATTTTTTTTTTTAAATTTTGACCACGATTGAAAATGCATCTTTAAATTGAAATACTGTCTAATCTAAACGTTGCGATAACCAACTAACCGTATGATCAAATTTCCGTGTTCGCATGGAATATCCATAGAATTTACTTTTAACACGACGTTGTGGTCGGTTTCAAACTGAAATGGTTACAATGCGATACAGAAATTCATATTCGTGTCAAAAATTTCCCGCCTATTTTCCCGCCATTGAAATGCAACATAGCATGCACAAATAGATCGCAATCTCACTAAAAATCTAGAACACCCATTTCCCTTAGAGGCTTGATAGTGTATGCAATACTATTTTAACATTTACTTTTTCGTAATTCCTTTCCAACTCACTTTGATCAAAAATTGACAATCACTGTGCAGATGTTCGGCATCGAGAACAATAAAACCTGACAATATTCTCGTGGTGTCTTAATTGAACATTCAAAATACATATTCAAAAATTAAATATTCAAAAGTATGAATCCGATTCAAAGTTTGACTTTTTGTTTTGGAAAAACTAACCGGCAGGTTCAGCAAAAGTTTTGTTACAGACATCGTGGAACACTTCCCACCTGAAATTTTGTAATTATTTATATAACTATAATATGTATTATGTTTTCTTGCAATTATTATGACTCACTCTACAATGAAGCTTGGAGTCATGCTGGCATTACGGGAAGATTCAGCTACTATTGTGATCATTTCATCATCAGATATCGCCCATTCACTGTCTTTGGGTTCACAAATTCTGAAATTAAAGTATGATTTTTGAAATGTGTACATCTGTGATACCGGTGAAATCGCTTGCCAAAAATATTCGGATGTCCAACAACGAAATAATCGTACACATGAATGCCTGGTGTGCACAATTTCGTGCTCTGCAAGTATTAAGCTCCATTAATGATGCCGATAAAGATCTCTTGGAAATGAGGAAAAGAAATTCTTACATTTGCCCCGAAATCAATATTCGTGATGCGGAATACCATTCTTCCGGCTGCGGCGATTTGAATAGTGCAGTTCTGGAATGGCGTGCTCTCTATTTCCGTACGCCCAGAATATTCAGAGGTTCGGTCATAAAGGAGGAAGCAGTCTGAAATGGGTCCCGAGTTCAGCTCCTTGTATCCCGTTTCGATTCTGGTACCAGCCGCTTAAACCTGGTTCGAGCCTGACTCAAACATGGTTTCAGGTTTCACCCTGCTTCAAACCTGGTTTTGCCATGGTTCGCACAATTGCGCTGAAACTAGAATTTCCATTCGATGAGTACTTCAGCGCCGCGTGGTTAATGTCTGGAAACTTCCAACTTTTGAACAAATCATATATGAGCTCACCTTTGAAAATTAAAGGCCGAAGTCGACTGTTTGGATGTGTATTGCACAATATTGGCTCGTCATTAATCTGATTTTTAAGTTACTCTTTTACTCAGAGATCTATTCATGCAAATGAATTTGTCATTATGTTTGAACTAATCAAAAAATGTCTTCTTTTTTTTTTTGCCTAACTGTGAGTTCCTTGCTAACTTATTGTGACTTACTGTAAGAATTTCAGAGTTGCCTATATTATTGCATACAAGACCATCGCTGATTTCCGCGAATCTGAATTTCAGTATAATTTTAAAATTATTTTGTGCATCGAACCAACAGATAAGTGGCTTATAAAGTGACATGGGAATGATATCTGTGTGTAAAATTATTCCATTTCTTGTGGTTTTAACTATTTATAGTGAATCTATTCTCTTGGTCTAGTGGACAAAGTGGCATAAGGCACCTTCCCAATTCATTCCGTTTCACGCCGGGTTTGAAATCCTGGTTACGAGGGCGCAAAATGGGTAAAAAATAGTAGTGGTTAATGGTATGGGGTTATGCCATTCAGATTGAACTCTCCTATATGTTCTGCACATATTCAATATAATAAATTTTGTGCTAGCATTATCAGATAATGCATTTATTGAAAGTAGTTAATACAGAAAAAAAACTCACTTCACAACAATCCATTCACTGTGTTTCGCGATGATTGTTGTTGTACATTCATAGTGAATGTTAATGCCAAACGAGGAGATGTAGGCATGATTATCGACGAAATTATCGCAATCTAGATTTAAAAAATTAACAAAAAAGAACACAAAAGCGACTACGCCTATTTCGAATTATCCATCAGAATGAGCGCATCAATATATAATTTGGGACAAAATTTTACCGAGTTTGTAGTTCAGCGAGAATCCACCACCGATTCGGTCGCTTGACATGAAACTAATCGATACTGAATTAGCAAGCGGCAGCACAATGGGATCGGCGACGGCCCCTTTTTGTCGATTGCATATTTTTCGTGAATACAACTGTTGAATCGGGCCACTTTTGGCGGAAATGCGAACGAAATTCTCATCACAGTCGATAGTTTTCGCAGGAACGTCGAAGTACTCGAATGAAAGCTAAAATTGAGATTTAAAAAAATTGAAAATTCATTAAATGAAGATGTTTAATTTTCTTTCGCAAACCTTGAAATTTAATTGACCGCGTTTTTCCATCGCAGTGTTGAGTAGCCATCGGCAAGAAGTGTGAGGATTGTATGCGTTCGGAAATCCGGGGCTCTGGAATTGAGTTTTTTTGTTGTTTTATAAATCGCTGTATATAAAACATTAAGAAAATATGAAATTGAATTTTTAAAAATGTTGTTCTTTTACAAATAAAAAAAGGGCTTTTACAGATCTTTTAGCAAAGCTATTTTAGTCTCTACAAACCTGGATAGATCCTTCAAAGGGCCAGTCTTTTCCATCCCATGTAATAGTCGTCCCGCAAGACGATTCTGGAATTGATGCATTTATATGTAAGATCCTGACCACCTCTGGCGCCGAATGATGCCTCCTGCACACCGGTGTGCAATCCCAACTTGGCATCAAGCTCACCGTTCCCCAAGTTGGCATCAAGTTGTTCCCCAACTTGCCCCCAAGCTTGATACCAACTTGGGGAACAACTTGATGCAAAGTTGGGATTGCACACCGGTGCAGGTTCTTTGACTTGATGTCAGGATTAATATGTTAACATGTAAGTGTAGCTACAAACACACAAACCATCGACAGCCGTCCATTTGATGACGAACGGGGGGAAATATGTCGATTCGCCCCTCGAACGACCATAAATGTCTTCTGGCAAAAGATGAATGTGGACAAATTGCGCATTTGAACGATGAATTCCATACTGCTCGTCAGGTTCGCTCGGAACCACGAACGTCCCATCAATGTTGCGAATGTCGAGCTAAGTATAAGTAATTAAGATTTGTAATTAGTTTGAGCAAAATAAATCATCTTACCCGCACTGTGTCTGGCTTTTTATAATAAGGAATTTCGAATTCGATAATCTGAGAAATTGTAGGAGCTGCAATCTGCCAATGAACAATGCTGAAATGTTTCCTTTCGATTCATTATTGCTAGAAAACAAGACGAAACGGATTTTCTAGAGGATCCACTCGTAAGTAACCGGAAGATCCCGATAATTTGTGAACTTTTGCTGAAACGAATCGATATTTAGGATCATAAGCATCACAATTTTCCCCACGCGTCTTTCTGTTCCATTTGTATTCGCATGTCCACTGTATATAGAAAGAAATTCCGTGTCCGTTTATTAGCAGAATCGCTCTGCCAGATACGATTGACACGATATTCAGATCAAAGGCGAACTGAATAATAAGAAAATAATCCTTTTAAATAGATAAGAAAATACCAGTACAACAGATGTCTCGTTTTATAAATATATAAATTATTTATTTGTAATAAAAATTTGATATTTATATAAATATAACTGAAACCGTACTGTGCCCGATGTACAGTATTCCGCGACGAAGTGTGAGCTTTCGTACATGCCATCATACACGGAAATAGAAGCTGGAATAGCGAAAACAAGTATCATTCCACTCACTTTAATATTCCACCACTGTTATCAATGCCTAGGGGAAACATCAACAAATGCCGAAGGTCTCTCCTACCCCCCCCCCCCTCCAATCCCTACTGTCTTGAGTTGGGGCTAGTTGAGGAAACCGTCGGCGCCTTTGCTGGTGCATCCACGGGAAGGGGGAGGACGGGGCTGGAGGAACACCAGCATTTGGAACCCGAAGCCTGGACAGCATTCTGCCACCAACCCCCCCCCCCCAATCCCGCAAAAAGGCGATTGATAGGATTCTAGTTTTCCCGTCTAGCAAAAGTTCCACTCACGTTTTCCTTGACAGGAGGTTTGGATATTATTGGAGTTGTGATCAAATTGTAGCTTTCCAGGTTTAAGTAACAGAGCCTGGTCAATAATAACAATAGCATTCATTATAGTTTTAAAACCTCAAACCTCTTCGGTTCCTGAAGTGACTGTTATTAGAAACGGCTTATTACGGTCGAAATCTCCAAAATCCTCGGGAAATTCAAGGCTACCGCCTGTTCCAGTAAAGTGCCGCTCGTTTTCTATATTTGCATGTATTCACAATTTTGTCTCTACTTTTGTTGGTCCTTGTTATCAATTTTATATATAGCTAATGGATTCTAATGTGTATAATTTACTGGGATCGGATAATTCGCAAGTATCTCCATAAAAACCACGCCGACAATCACATTCGAACTTTCTTCTGCTATTCGAAACACAAGTGCCGTTGTTGCTGTAAATTGTTGTTCTAACATTTCGTTTTGGTGATTCTTTTTTTCTCTTGACTAAAGGGAAATGAAAGATTACAAAACATTTCTTTTCTAAATCGTTTACGTAATTAGGGAATGCGTACTTGCACGGTTCATCCAAACAAGGCGTCGGTACATTGCACAATGTTCCAATGAATCCAGATTTACAAACGCAATGAGACGTGGTGCTGTTGACCATCTAAGGAACTATAGTTTTCTCTTTGGTGAAAAAAAATTTGTTTTGAAACAATAATACAATTCCTTTCAATGTTAAATGATTGAATATTGATTGAAACAAACTCTGCACTCTTTTGCGTTCTCTCCACACTGGCCGTCCGCACAAGAATGTAATCGGAGATTTCGATTTCGTTTGCATCCGTTCACGCCAATTTTGTCGAAACCATCACCGACAAAGCCTGACATCATTTTTTTTTAGTTTTTAGTTTCACAGGGCTAATTGTAAGAGCGAACCCAATTTGCAAATGCAAACAAAATCGCGTCCCTCGTCCAAATAATCGCCAGTATTTTCCTGCAAAAAAATTCACCCCACGAATACCAAAAAAAAACAATTATGAACATGATAGTGACCTTCTCTACATGCACAATATGTATAACACATTTATAGAAATATCAACTAATATTGACTAGAGTTTGAAATTCGGGTAAATAATTGGATTAGCACTTTCCATTTCGCACACTCTCTACATCGGTCGGTTGGTGAGAGAGTGTGTGAAATGAAGAGATCTAATCCAATTATTTACCCGAATTTCAAACTCTAATATTTACCAAACAGTCCGCATTCGCATTACATGGATTGGAATAGCAGGGTCTAACTCTCCTGCACAATTTTCCATTTCCGGCAAAACCTACAATATGCTAATTAGTATCGCAAAATTCTCTAATTAGTCTGTAATTAGTATAAACATAAACATACCATGCGGGCAGTGATCACAGTGGTAGCTGCCATGCGTGTTTATACAACGAACGGGTGGAAATTTGGAGCACGGATGGATCTTTTTGCACTCATCGACATCAGTGCATCGATTGCCAGAAGCTACAACGAAAATTGAAGTTCCAGAAAAAATAAATTTGTTAATTTCACCCTCAAATCCAATGGGACAACCGGCGCAGTAGAAGCGACCGGGCAAGTTGATGCAATCTACTCTGAAATTGGCCAGGATTAAATGTGAACAAATATAGATTATTTATTTTATTTATTGATTTAAATTTTTTTAAAAGCTGACGTTAATTTAGGTAAGTTACCGACCCTCTCACTTTTTTGTCCTATCTCGCCTTTAGTAAAAAGAGGAAGCAACATTTGTTTGATCGTATCATTCTATATTTTTATAAATGTGATACCCGGGATGGCATGGTTTCGAGGCGCACTCATCAATGTCTTCGCAAATCGGTCGACCCCGATCAGTCGACAGTTTATATCCAGAACGGCACGCACAAGTATACCAGTTGTCCTAAAACAATTGATCATTAGCAACCTATAAATATTCTAAAAAATAATAGTGGAAGTTCACTGACATCATTAGCGTAAGTTGCCACACAGTATCCCTCTCCGCAGATTCCCTGATTCCTTTCACAAGATCGCTCTTTTGATGCGCAGAGTGGACCATAAAACGCAGGAGCACAGTTGCAACTGAGAATTTATTTTTTCTAATCAAATTATCGATTTTGAATCCAATAAGTGTATCGCTAACCTCATTTGTCCATTGTTCATCTCACAAGTTGAGTTATTCTGACAGCCGCGTGGAGTTCCCTCGTATAGTTCGCATTGATCAACGGTGAATTCGCATTTCGGTCCCTTAAAATAAGGAATGTCGATTTAACATCATGGGTATGATGAGCTCTTTACTTGTTTCTGAGTAAAACCAATTCATTGCTGAGTAGGATAAAAGCCACATCATTCCACAGGCCGGTCAACCATCCAGAAAGGCCTTTGGAGTGAGAGAGCGTGTGAAATCGAGAGGGACTCTCTCACTTTTGTACACTCTCTCGCTCTAACCCTGCTCTGTAGGTATGGAATCATGTGAAGCACATGATCATTGCAAGACAGAAAACATTAGCACACAAACCGGGATTCGAACCACAGGTCTTTCGCTTACCGGGCAGATGTCTTAAACTTCTTTACTAACCGTTCTGAATTCAGTACAGATGCAGGTAGTTCCGCTTAGGTGACTAATACAGGTTCCTCCATGCTCGCAATGGTTATTAGGATCGAAACAAATATCGGAAACCAGCATTTTCTCGAGTGCCGATCTGTATAATATCGAAGTAATGGGCAACTGGTTCTGATCAATTACCCTTTAGCAGAAATGGATTTCATCACAGATGTTCCATTGTAAAATCTCTCGGATGTTTTGAGCAAAGACGTTAGATTTCGATCGATATGTGATATCTGGAAACAATGGCACGCAGAATGGTCAATAGAAATCAATAAAAACTCACTCCAGAAGAGACAACTCCAACAATTTCCTTCGCAATTCGTTGAAGCATTTCAAAACGTAACTGTAATACAAATATCAATTTTCGAAATATCTATATTTCTCACGGATTCAGAAGACAATTCATCTGAAATACCCCTCAAATCAGTAGCTGCTTGGAATACATTATATTGCAAATTTGAGAAATTCGATAGTGCCTGAAAAGTGGCATTTAATTTTTATGAAATTAGGAAACCAATCACAATCAATCGGAGATATCGAATGTCGACTACTCCCAAGAGCACGGAAGATGAATTGTCATAGTAGAAAGAAATATTTCTTCAAAGAAAATAGAATCATAAAATATGCTAATTTGCAGCCTTACCTGTCCCTTGCAGCGTATACAATGAAATTGTTGTCGTAAGAAATAAAACGAGATCTAAAAAAAATTATCCTGCTTTCAAATTTCAAGCCAGAATCAAAACTGCATATTCATTAAAGTCGAATGTGTTGTCAGAGTATTAATACCCGAGAAAGAATTTACCTGGTTTCGCCGGGATCACCCGGGTCTTGAGATGCATTTAGAAATTTGAGAAGAAAGAGAACACCACAGAGCAGCCTCATGACGAATAGTACTAGTGGACAGTAAATGAGCGATGGTACAAGCGTAAACTATTTGGTGGATCTCCGATGGAAGGAATGTTTATACTTCTTCCCTATGCATGTATGCACGAATGATGGGAATTGTAATGTGAAATTTCCTCGTGAATTATGAAATAAGAATTGAATTGATTAGCACATTTGCCATGCTGATGTGACTTACGATTCACGGATTGATATTTTTCGTTGTATCATTTAACATCTGAGAAATTCTTGCGAGTTAAATTATGCCCACTAATTTTAACGCATAAAATGAAGTATGCTACAATCGCCATAATGATAAAGTTAAACAGAGGTTCGAAATAAAGAAAATATTTTTAATAATGTTTTTCTTATCTCGATCTTAAGTTGTGTCCCATTCGGTTGTCATTCGAATACTTCAATCGGACCGGACCGCGTCTCATCTTGACCTTTATCTGAGTTTTCTACTCCATATACGGATGAAATTCGATGACGAATTCGAGATTAACTTGTTTTTCGAGACTTTGAGACCGCGCGCATTAATTTTTTTGAGCAAATTTCAAAATGCTATTCACGCAGTATTTGATATTCCCGGACACAATAATTTTTTTAAGTTGTGGAGAGGGATGAATTCGAGCTATTGAGATACGTAAAACGTGACGCTAACACAGGGAAGTTATATCTGAGACCATGGCGAAATGATAGCTTGCGTTGTAAAACTACTGCCCAAACACGTCTCAAGGCGACTAGAATTTCATTTTTATTTTCTGTTGAATCTCTTAGGTACGAGATATAGATACAACTGCAAACTTACACATCGCATTTACCTCCTCACCGCGTGTTTTTTGTTTGTTTTTCCCACAGCAGAAACATTACCGGTTCGGGATTAAGTCTTACAAGAGAAGTACGGAAAATTTTGTTTATTTATCATTAGGAAATATTGTGAGCATCAAAATAAATATTAAACAAAATGAATTTTCTCAAACTTCCTCAAAATGTATCGATCGGTGTGCTTTTAACTCTTCAAAACGCCTGAACTTCTGCTTGCATATTTCGCAATTGTGCATTTGGAATCCATGGCTTCTTCCCATGTGAGTTTTGAGAGCAGGGGCGGCAGTAAATCGTCTGCTACATACTTCGCACACGAAACGCTCCTCTGAAAACACATTCATTCCTCCACTTCTCTGATATTTTAGCCATTGATACCCCCAGACTCCTCTCGCAGTGGGGGACATCAATGATTCCGACAGCTTTCCCCACTAGTCCCCATGCTCCCCACTCAAAAGAGTGGGTGAAGAGTGAGGGAAGCTGTCAGAACATTTCATGTTCGTCTACTTGTAGGGGGCGCGTGGACCAGTGGGAAAATAGAGTTATAAGAAATTTATACATCTGTCTGTCGTTGAACGTAACACAGCGTGTCAGACTGGTGAGAATGCCCACTTAGCATGGCGATGAAATTTGTGAATCTAATCCCAGACGACTTATCATTTCTGGTGTGGAAACCGGTCGGAATGATAACGATTTTCGCAGAAATAAATTCATAATATGTAAAAGTCAAAATTGAAAAATCATAACTGGTCA
This sequence comes from Pristionchus fissidentatus, assembly GCA_036245785.1. Lineage (NCBI taxonomy): Eukaryota > Metazoa > Nematoda > Chromadorea > Rhabditida > Neodiplogasteridae > Pristionchus > Pristionchus fissidentatus. The sequence goes on along the minus strand of BTSY01000003.1, from coordinate 35,906,514 downwards.
AGTTGTTGGAACATATATTGGGCATGTTATGTAATTTTTTTTCTCACTATCTTTCATCTCCATGGAGGAAATAGCTTTTGAAATTTTCGAAAGCTATCTCCTCCTCGACGAGAAAAGCTACAACCATGCTGATTTTTGTAACATTCCCAAGATACGTTCCAAAACTTGACCAGTTCTGATTTTTCGATTTTGGCCTTGTTCTTCGGCAATAATTATTTTATTGTCAAAATTTGCATAAATTATTTTATAATGTATAAATGAGGCCAGAATAGAAAAATCAGAACTGGTCAAGTTTTTGAAACGTGTCTTGGGAATTTCATAAAAAAATTCAAAAGCTATCTCCTCCATGGAGATGAAAGATAGTGAGATGGAAAAATTACATTACATGCCCTATGTATGTTCCAACAACTTGACCAGTTTTAATTTTTCAATTTTGACCTCATTTACATATTATGAATTTATTTTTGCGAAAATCGTTCTCATTTCGACCGGTCCCCACTCCAGAAATGACTCTTGGCCTGGGATTAGTTTCACAAATTTCACCGCCATGGGCATTCTCACTAGTCTGACACGCTGTGCGTAAGTTATTAATCATTAATCTATATTCTCAAAGGGGCGATTTTGGGAGGGATTTGGATTTATCTTGACGTTATGATGGATTCTTCGGCTCTGGATCGAGCACTTTTTGTGGTGGCGGAATCAGGCAGTTTTCGTGTCACAATCACAACTTACGGATTCGCGAGGTGGTCATGACTAATTTCGGGGTCTTTCGAAGACCTACGGAGAAGGGGATGTTGGGGGCAGTTACTAGGCGGGAAGGAGGTGATTCCAAAACGTTATGGATCGACTTGCACAAGTGGAAATAGAGCCTGTTCTGTAAGGAATCGAGATGCGTAAGCCATGAGAAAACCTGAGAGAACGTGCTAAAGGAACCAGCGTGTATAGATTGGTCACGTCCCGTTAAACAAGAGGAAACAAACTCGAAGAGTAACCGCGCTCTCGCAAGCCGTTCGCGCGCTTTTTGGAATTCAAAAAGTAACAAGGTTCCTTAACAAAGAAAACATGCATTTTTGGCCGTTTTTGTCTATTTTCTTACTTATTTCAGCAATTTCCCATTTAATATCGGAACCAAAAGATAGCCGTGTAAACAGAGAACAGCATATACCCAATTTCGGCCCGCTTCTACACCGTAATCAACAGTTATCACGCTTATACGAAAAGTACTTTTTCAAGCTCTCCTTAGTTGAACTCAATTTTCTTGAATGCATTAGACTTTTCCCTTGTTTTCGTGGAACCGAACGATGAATAAATCAGTCAGGAACTATTTAAGATAGAAATCGTCATGATGAGGAGCCTTATTAAAAAAAGTATCAAGTTTCTGCGTAAACTGAGTTCACTATTTTCGTATTAATCGATATTTTCTTTGATCTTTGACCATTTGGCTAATTCTTTGTAACCAAATCACAGTATTTACATTAGATAATTATCCACAAGATTTACATCCGATTGCGACATAGCAATAAAAATGAATCTCCTGGAAAGAAACAACTCTTAGTCGCAATCATATGTTTGACACAGCGAACCGAAATCTGGGCGAGACCATGAACGAGATTTCATAACGCGTCGCGTGCGTTTCAGGAGTGGTCTTAACCGGCCGTGTGGTGGCGTCCACCAGCGCGTGTCTATTGATGGAATCATGCAAGAACTGTAGGTCACGCAGAGCCCTGCGATACTCAAGGGTCTCTATTTCAAATAATTTGAGGCGGTTGGGGTTGGAAAGTGGGGGTGTTGACTACGCTTGAGAACTCTTCTAGTGAACTCTCGCTGTACATTCTCTAATCGATTAACTAGGCCGATTGCGGTAGGATTCCAGATTATGGTACTTGACTCGAGGAGTGGCCGGATGTAAATCTTATAGGCCTTAATAAGGGTATTAGAGGAGTTTATGTGAAATGATCTTAACATTATATTACACATGGATCGGGTCTTACGCGTTATTAGGGTAATATGATATCCGAAGTTCAGTCCGTTGGAGAAGTGAACTCCTAAATCTCTAACATTATTAGAGGCTGCGATAGCGAGGTTATTCAACACATATTTTGATCTATTCTTTAGGCGAAATGCAGAACGGCACATTTAGGTGTACTCACAATCAGTGTCATGTTCCACTGAGAGGTCCAGTCGGCAATATTATTTATTGCTGATTGTAGGTCATCGCTACGGTCAGGAACAGTTGTGCAAATTTTTAGATCATCGGCAAAAATGTTGTATTCAACACTTTTAGGAATACATTTGCCCAGGTCATTAATGAATAATATGCTGAAGGTACATGAGAAGTCGATGCAACTTCTGCATCAGGTGCTCCAAGCTGGTGATTCAGCTCCATGTGCTGCTTCAGAGAAATGCGTGACTTGAACACCTTCCGACTCTCACCACACCTTCCGTTCCATTTTTCCATCTTGCGACTCTGGAAAATGAATCGTTTACCTTATGCAATGCATGAAATATGTATTCAGAAATGCAAAGTTGTAGGCAGAACCTCTCTATCAAAAATCCTTTTTTTCAATTATCAATAATGTCTTATTACTCGAAAGAGATGTTATCTCTTTTTCTCAGCTTTTCTGAGAACACCTTCTTTGTCACTATATGTGACATCGTATCTCATGTATGCCGTTACTTAACTTCGTCTCAAATTTATATTACAATTTGCTATGTAAATTGCATGATAAACATTATTATTATTAGAGTTTCCACACGATCTTGAGTGAGGCTTAATCTAAACTATTCAACCAGCCCACCTTTAGTCCGAAAGGGCGCAGATGCGAGGTCCGACCAGAAGAAGACGCAGTAGAGGGCGCTGCTCCACGTGTGGATGCTGCAGCTGCAGCAGCTGCAGCAGTTGCAGCCTCCCCGCCCATCGCCGGCTTATTGACTACTTCGGTCGTGCGCAATTCTCCAACGACACGGACCAGTGTGAAATTCATAACGGAGCACTAAAATACTTTTTTATTTCGAAAACAATAGAAAATGGAATTAGTTTTAGCGTGTATAAATATTTAATAATCTCAATGATGTAAATTCGAACCGAGGTGTGGAATGCGCTTTGAAACGTCTTCCCGCAATCACAGCGAAATGCAATTCCAGCCTGACAATACTATCGAATTAAAGAAAGAAAGGGAATATATTATAATAACTAGTCAGATATATATGAAACAATGAGACAGTCATTTCTGTCGATTTAAAGGAGGATGAACACCAACGGTTTTTCGCATGGAATTTTCTTAGCAAAAGGTGTTTATACTGTAAGAAAAGGTTGAGGATAATAATCGCAAACTGAGTGCGCTGCTAGCCGCAGTAAAACTTTTGGCGATTCCACCTGTTGCTCCCCTTCCCTAATCCCCCTTTTGCATGCATACTCTCTTCCCTCCACCTCCCTCTTCCCCGATGCCAACAAATCGATATTATATTTTTCGAGTTCCTCCTCCTTTAAACAAATATATTAAATTAATTGCCTTTGTCAGAGTCGTTTTGTGGTTGCATCGAAGATGTACAACGAATGATCCGATATTGTGGTAGCCGTTCTGCAATTGTTTTACGAGAGGTCTCACAATTAGAAGTTGGGCGTGTCTAATATCATGATGGTCTCCCTGCTATTTTTTTAGAGCGGAATCAATTGGAAATTTGCAATGTCAAAATGAAATTAAACGGACTTCACATTGCGGACACTGCATCAATTTTTGCAAAGTATCTATGTTTTTCGACCGTATGATTTTGACCGCTTGTCTACGACGGTGAAATTGTTTTTGCCAATCGAACACTGAAAAAATACTTTCAAGAACTCACAATAAACTAGTAAATTCGACTGAGAATATTTTCAAACTCGTGTGTTGAAGTTTCTCTTACGTACAATCAATAATATTTTCAGTGCTTTCGTAACAATAGTTATAATTTATACGATCAGCACCAACCCTGTGGTTTCTGCCCAAAACTTCCTTGCAACACTCACAGCGAAAAGCGATTTGTTCCTGAAAATAAGTTCCTAGTTAAGTTAGAGCTTCAAGCCGCTGAGAAGTTCCTTTTTTCCATTGCAATGTCGCTCTACAGAAATATACACAAACAGAAGCGAAAATATGCTAAAAAAATAACAACAGTAAGTGGATATAATTATATGTGAAAAATCATTGCATACCTTGAACGGCGTTGTGTTGTGCTTTTGCAGCATATGGAATAGAATTGAGCTTACTATGTAATATCGATTCTGAAAAAAAATACTTCTAATTGAATCATACTCCAAACAGCTCACTTCACAACGTGGACATTTCATCGCTGTTTGAACTGATGATGGCCGTTGTTCCAGCTCTCCCGGTGCTTCATCGGGGTTTGCAGCAGCTGCAGCAACCTCTTGTCGCACCAACCTCTTCTCATGAAACGATACGGCTAAGTTGCACTTGGCCGATTTCTTTTTCTTTTTGTAAATATCGTTGACTTTGCGCAATTCCTCATAATTGAGGCGTTGATTTCCTCTAACTTTAGAGCTGTGCCCGTTCCGGATATGTGCAACGAGGTCGCTTGTTCCATAATTGACCCTAAATGTATGTAAATATATACCGGAAGTAGGCTGTCAGAGATTGCGTCTTCAGCTATGGTCAATTATGCGGCCAGTCAATTATCAGCAGCGCAAAAAAAGAATTTTGTGAAAGAATATTACTATGTTTATACTAGAACTTCATTCCATTCCTTAATGATCTGTTATAGTACTAGAAATTTTACATTTTCTAGTTGAAAACACTAACGTGAATATTTTTGCGCATTCCTTACACTTGAGTTTCTTGCCGCCCAAATCCTCGAAATAATCACGGTACTTGCTCAGACGAGGACCTTTCCTCTTCACCTAATTCGATTGCCAATTAGTGTTCTGGTTTATAAAAAAAGCGAGCCTGAATTTCTTCATTTTACACACTCTTTCACCATCGATTGACGAGGGATTAAGCAAAATGAAGACAATAGGAATCGTTTGAAAATATGAGTGAAAAAGCTCGATTCTCTGAGGAAACAGTTACCTCTTGCGGTGCGCATGATTCGGGTTTACACTTGTTTTTATCTTCCATTATCGATGAAATGACAGCGGCAAGCCCAGTGCAAAAATTGTAAACGAGATCACGTAGAGGAAGGTCCCTGAAAAATGAAATGGGAAAAAGAGATTTAAAAAAACAGAAATATCAATATGACCGAATACACCAGACATAGCAAGCCACCAGGAAACGTTTACACACAACTTCGCAAAATGCTTCATAAACAATTCTTTATTTAAAAATACGCTGAACCTTTCTGTAGAGAGCGATCATAAATGTTCAAAAATAATCGAATCAATAGCCATACGAACCTTTGTTCATCTCCTTTCATCACCTCTTTTCGCTCATTTGTGAGCAATTTTGAGAGGTTCTCGGAGTCCTGAAGCAATCAAAGCTTGTTCATATTTCTGTCATACATAATATGCATGATTACCAGCATGACAAGTGCGACTTCCATTATCTTTTTTCACTAATATCGTTTCATATTTATTCACTTGTAAGACAAAGTATTAATCATTTCATATATCAGAACGATGTTTAAAAAATATTATTTACTGTAATTCTCGCCTTGGCGTGAACTCCATCTTTTACTACAGTCTGCATCAGTGCCATCGATCGAAACATGACATTTCCCAACGGTTCAGATGACGAGAAATTGAGAGACTAAAAAAAATGTTTGTTCGGTCGATTAAAAAGTGCCTGAAATCGTGTCAACTTACTTTGCTCTTCCATTCCTCGAGAGAATCGAAGTGCGTGCTCATCTATAAATATAAATCATTATCGCAACAAATTGAATTGGGCGTAACACAAAATCAGTAGCTCGGAACTGGTAGCGAAAAAAGAGCGAAAAAAGCTGAAGATAATTCTTATCTAAGATCTAAGGAAGGTAAGAACGATAATTCAGTGATGAGAAGATTTTTTATTCAGCCATAGAAATGGTTACTGTGTGCTTTTGGATTGGTTTAATCGGGGATTAACAATATTGGTTTTCAAAAAAGTAAATATTGTATAAAAATAATGCTTGAATCTTTGAGCAAAGATTCGTGGAGGAATTCTATGGGGGAATCCCTGAATTGAGGTGTTTGAGCGGAAATTAGTGAGGAGTAAATCGTTCCGCGTCGATCTAATAGACGCGATTACAGTATGACCAACAGTTGAGACGCCGCAGCGAAATTCGAGCGTTTGTCACTAGAGATGCAAGTTCAGTTTTCGTATTACGACCCTCGCAGCGAGAGATCGGTAATACGGCTGATAAAGGGGAGCGAACGAGAGAAAAAGAGACGCCGCATTACCGAAACCGACGCCGAACGGGCAACCCTATTAGTCACTCGCTATTACGGCGGCTTCGAATGGACGGACAACCCGTAATATTACCCGTTGATCAGCTGGACTTATGAACAATCGCCGGCGCATCGTGCGGGTCTCAAAGCCGGCGACAGCATTTTGTCCGTCAACGGAACAAATCTGCTACAACAATCCGAATCCAAAGCCAGTTTGAATTACTTTTGAAAAAAAAACGAAATATGTTTTCACCCATATGAAACTTATTCTAGACACGTTGATTCCACAATCTCCACAATCTGATTCATTTATCATAAAATCAGCAGCAATAATTTATTGAAAAAAAGAAGTTTAGTGAGTAATATAAATGTAATTTACAGGTGAACACCATGCTCTACCTGGCCGAGCGTGGCTGTGAAATGGTTGTGATTGCTAAGGCTGATCTTGACTGGTACACGACGAACAACATCACCCTGCCAATTGTCGAAGTTGACACATCGATTTGTAACCTGTTGGAGGGAGAAACGGAGGATTATAATGATGACATATAAGAATGAGCTTATGTATTTTGTTCCATTGTTAGCATTCTTCGTGGCATTTTTAAAATCGAATTGAGTGTTGTTATAAGATTCTCGATCAGCCAACAATCCTGGCTTTGCCTCACCCCAAATTTGTGCTGCAATCGCCCCATTTTTATTTAATAAATGTAAGAATTATGTCGTATTTCTCATAGCTTGGCATTCATTTATTAATTATCCTTTCTAATCACTCGAATGGACATTCCCAATGAGCTAACAGCGTGTCCGCGACTATAAAAATGCGCAGTTATCGTGAGATTACTTCCAACGGCCCTCTCCCATCTCCTGGTTGTTCTGTAATGCAAAGTTGTTTGAAAACTCCTCAATTCATGTCCCTACTGTTTTCAGAGAATTTTCGCGCAGTATTTGATGTCATCGTCGAAAATTGCCTCTCCGAATGTTCCATTGGTAACTTGTCCAAATTCATCACCACACGGGTGATAACGATCAGAGGGGTTTCGAGCGTTGAAAAATCTGAAACAAATTATAACTATTGAACCGTGAAATAGAAACGGGAAATTTGTGTAATAGGACAACGATACAATGGAGAATATCGAGCCACTCGGAGAGGCTGCACAGAATTCGGAGTCAGTGAATTTCTTTACACAATTTTTCATCGAAAGGCGTGCAGACAGAAAAATCGGCACTTACTGAGTTTCTATTGCTGCAGCCTTCGTCGATACCAATTCTATGTAGCAAGAATGGTTACCGGCAATGCTGAAATTTGCAGATTCCTTCCCGTAAAATCTCAACATTTTCCTGAGTCCCCTTCGTTTTTTTTTGTTGTGCTTCCGATCTGTCGTTATTTTTTCTCAAATCGAATTGCATATATAAATGAGATGAGAATGCTTACGCTTCATCGTATCCTGGAGCTAGAATAGTCGTGGTTTCGTCTTCCAAAGTATCCACGAAAACACGCTGATCGCAACCTTTAATTAAGAAATAAATTAGCTCATTTTCAGTACAAAGCAACAAACCTTGTGCGTGCCAATTCAGTCGGAAGCCTCTGTGTTCAAACCTTCGTTTCGTCTTATGAGCATTATAGGATATTAGTCGAATTCGGATTGGACCCTGCTTATTTTGGGTCTTTGAATGTTATACGTTTGAAAAATTGACAAAAAATAAAGTTTGTGCCTCACTTTAATTGATATTGTAACATCGTTGTAAACTTCGAAAGATCCAAATATGAGAAGTGGAATTGATGCCGAATGATCATAGACTTCGAGATACGCTGATTATAATTGAAGTTATCAATAAACTAAATTGTTATGGAAAGTCATACTTTCACTTCCCGTAAAATCGATTTGCTCAAAGTTGATTGTAACAAATTTGGTCAAACTTTCGAGCTCAGGATCGATCAGGTTGGTGCAATTCTGCAAAATGAACGCATGAACTTAATTCAGATCTAGTGGGAAAGATATTCGATATTGAAAAAACAGAACCAGATCGTCCTGGATATAATCGGGATAGTGGGGAGATATGAGAACGCCTCTCTCCGCAGTTTCAGTGCCACCGCAAACTGAAGAAAAATATTGCAATTCGCAGAAGACTCATGAGATACGGTATTACAAATCATCACAAAGATGCTGCGCAAATGTTACTGGAGGAAGCTTAAATTTGAATTCTCACAATTGGGTATTTCTGCTAAAGCCTTGAAAAGCTTTTCCTGGGGTGTGCAACTGTTTTACACACCGTGAAAAACAATACAAACCTCTTTCTTCAATGGGAGACGATATATCCAATTGCGATAATTCAAATTTAAACATTCCAACTGTGAAACTTGGGCGCTGTTACTCACGAGCGGCATAAGTCATCTCAAACCCTCTTCCAACTCTCTTGTTCCCATTTGAAATAAAGGAAACTGCAATCGAATTGCCAACAACAAAATCTTGTGGAGCCACAGAAAAACAGTAATTGTACGTGTGCTAAATTTGTTATTAATTATTGTTCCGAGGTTTACATATCTTACGTCAAATAGTCCCCTTTCGTTCTTTCTATCGAATGATTCTTGAATGTATCTGATCTGTAAACAGATATTTGCTTACATACTTTATGAAAAAAAATTCTCAGATAACCTGTAGATAATCATTGTCGCACCAATCCGTTCGTTCAATGTCCATTCGATTAAAGTGAAGAACCATACGATACCCGACTGGAACACTAATCTCCCAGTGACAATTCGTATTAGGTTCATAATCTGCAAAGAAATATTGATATTTATATGGTTTACTCGACATGATTTGAATCCACCTTAAATTGTACCGCGCAAAGAAGGAATGCGAGATTATAACTCTCGTTATTCTTATTCCTTTCGGACCCCTTTCTGGAACTAAAAAATCATATAATCTTGCCTCTGTCTTCATCATTGGGAGATGCGATAATGCCTTCGAACTCGTGCGTCGTGAATCCGCATCCTGAGAGGATTACTGATCAAAATACTCATCAAAAATACAAAGCCGTCCTTCGTAAACGAATCGATGATGGAGGACCCAGCCAGTCTTCTCGACATTCGCATCGGTTTTCCACGTGAGAACCAAAAATCGAGAAGTAGAATTGTACTGAAAAGTGCATCTTCATACACTTATTATTATATATATTCGAGTTTCACCACCCTCTCAACATATCTTAGAGAGAGCTTCTTCGTCACTAACATCGTACCTCAGTCTCAAATTACCATTTAACCTTGGCTAGTGCTCACATTTTCTTTACATCAGCATGTTTTAATATTTATGAAATCGAAAAATATGCCAAACTGCCTTTATGTCACAAGATTTTGTACCTTTGTGAGCAGCAATAAACATTTGCGCACTAATTTTATAAGATCAGTAAACGTACTTCCCTCACGAGTTCGTGCGAATCCTTTGCATTGTCGCAAAATCTACGAACGACAGTTTCAGTCTCTCCTGAGCGAAACTTATTATTCAATGTAAATTCCAATCATTAACCTTCCGTTAAAATCAGAGCATCTTTCACGCATCCATTAGAAGTCTCGATGTCCATATGCGCGAAACGGAGCTGGAAAATAACTTTTCTCAAACTGCAACGGAAGTGTTTGTTAACCATAATCCTTTCTTCCTCCGGAGCAACAATGATCCACTAGCACATATCGTTCGGAATGTATCGGGGATTATCTAGTTGGCCGCGTCCTTCTGTTATAATACCGCCACAGTCTAAAATATAAAATAGTTGTATGGTGTTCTCACATTTCACTCTTTGTAAGTTATAAGAATTAACAAAAATCCTTTCTATGATTTTGACATTTTTAGTCAGTATTTAATGTAGACCTAGTCCTAGTCTCTTCCATCCACCTAGACCTAGTCTCTTCCATCCAAAAAGCTGCTGACTCCTCAACTGTCCCCGCTATCGCTGTTCCCCGGTATTCCCCCCGAACAAATAGATTATTCGCTGAGAGATCTCAACTCAAGGCGACAGTGCAGGGAAGGGATAGGATTAGATGGGTGGCAATCAATAAGGCGCTCAGGGGCAGCATTCAACAGGATGCAATAGACCGAATGACTAGGATGGTAGAAAAGGCAGTGGCGGAGGGACGAAACTACAAAAAGGCCATGGGGAAGCAGAGTGTTGGGAGAGAGAGAATAGTAAAAATGCAAGGGAAAGGCGGAGTGGTAAGTACCCAAGCTGAGCTGGAAAAGGTATTCAGAGACTACTACAATGAATTATATCGAGGCGATAGTGGTAGGAATTACAGAGTGAAAGAGTCGGAGGATGAATTCATCCCCATCGGTAGAGACGAAATTGAGAGCGTGTTGAGTGGTTTCACATCGGGCAAATCACTCGGGGAAGATAAGGTAACGGGAGAAATGCTTAAACTGGGGTCCAATATTGTATCACCGTATCTAGCTTCCATCTTCAATAGAATTCTCATAGAGGGTATTATTCCAAGCGGATTCGGCGACAGTCGAACAATATTACTCCATAAAGGCGGGGATAAAACAACTCCCAAAAACTACCGTCCCATATCTCTCCTCCCGGTTATTCAAAAGACCCTCACTGCCGTTATCAACAATAGAATTGGTCGCTCACTCGATGATCAAAGATCGCGAGAGCAACAGGGATTCCGCGCCGGGCACTCCACTGTAGATGGTATATATATTCTCAATACTCTCATCTCAAATTGCAGGGAATACAGGCGCCCTCTCTATCTCCTTTTCCTAGACGTTAGCAAGGCTTTTGACTCTGTCCTGTGTAGTTCCGTTTTATCTGCTCTGGAACATGACGGTGTGCATTCAACGTATACCCGATTCTTGCAGATACTCACAGTTCAGAGTAAAAGTTCCATAGTTGTCAATGGGAAAGCGGTGGAGGTTAACATCGGAAGGGGGGTGCGCCAAGGTGATGGATTAAGCCCGCGTCTTTTCGTCTCGGTGCTTGATACGGTATTCCGCAGGGTAAAATGGGACCGAAAGGGAGTATGTATAGACGGCGAATATCTCTCCCACATTCTCTATGCAGATGATTGTGTAATAATCTCCCATGACTCACGCCAAGTCCAAACTATGGTAAAGGAACTAGAACGGGAACTACTGAAGGTGGGATTGCAATTAAATGGCTCAAAAACTGTCGCTTTAACGACAAATCCAATGGGCAGGCCGGTCGTAGTGGGAGGTGAGGTAGTGCAAACGGTAGACAAGGTGGTATATCTGGGGCAAGAAGTCACTCTCGGTCCCAATAGGTTTGTGGGAGAAGTTCACAGGCGGGTTAGAAGCGCGAATTGGGCATTTTACAAATACTCCGAATTCTTTCGGAAACGTGGGTCCCCCATGTCACTCAAAAAGCGCCTTTTCGAAGGTGTAGTTCTACCCGCACTCTTGTATGGTTCCGAGACTTGGTACCTCTGTAAACGAGAAAAACAAATTCTTTCCGTCGCTCAGCGCAAACTAGAACGCAAAATGATTGGAATTACCGTATTTGATCACGTCACAAATGAGCGGATCCGTGACATCACTAAATTGAAGGATGTAGTTAGAGAGGCGGAAAGACGGAAATGGATATGGGTAGAAAGAATCTCGAATCAAAGCCATTATCGGTGGAATCGGAAGATGCTCGATTGGACCCCAAGAGGGAAGAGGAAGCGAGGCCGACCGGCAAAGAGATGGAGAGATGATTTCGTCAACGCTGATGGACCACAATTCGTGCAACTCGCAAGAAACGATCGCAAGCAATGGAGATCTCTCATGGCAACCCAGCTTCAACACCCAAAACCAGCTGATAAAGTTGTTTAAATGTAAAAAATGTAAATTTAATGTAGACCAAACCATTAAATTGGACAGTCAGATCGAATTCGAGTCCCTGTGGATCATTAAATAAATCCGACTTGATTTTTATGTCGATTACATCATGGAAAGTTGCGAATTCAATCTGAAATTTAATACAATAGCATATTTTTAATTAAGATAAATGCAATTTTACTTGCCTTATCATCGTCATTTTCGTGTCGGAAAAATGTTTTGTGCATATTCAATCCACTCGCTGTGTGCGTTCCTGTAACTTGTGTAAATCAATATTTGAAATCTAGACGGAGACAATAGAAGTGTATTTTCAGGTTAAACAATAATAAATGAAAATTGTTACCCTTTATTTTAATGTATTGCATTCCCGGAATTGGCATGTTGTAATATCCCTTGAAATTCTTCATAATCAGAACTGTTGTCCCATTGATTGCATGAATATCTCGCTTGATTATGATGTGGCAGAAAACTTCAAATTATAGATTGAACCCATGTCGTAAATTGAATTTTGCATGAATTTTCATTAAGCGCTAATTGCAATGGTATTCGAAGCTCAAAAAAAGTTATAAAACAATTCCGAAAATACATTTTATTAAAGGGATAATTAAATCATCAATTAAATATTATTTATAAAAAACCTGATCGTCTTGTGTCATTCATGAAAAATGGCATCTCAATTCGGAATGTGGCATTTGTCGACTTCGATTCACTGATGATCATTTGACAAGTGGAATTGGGAGCGGGAATCTTAGATTACAATTTTAAGACAGAAGAGAACTCCCGACCACCTTCGTGTATTGAACATGCGGGATTATGAGATGTCGCGAATCCGATAGATCGCGACCAAAAATTGAAAAGCTAAAATAAATTTATTTAAATGGTTGTAATCAATAGTCCGAGGTTCCTCCCCTCACTCATAATTCCCGCGTGGTTGCCCAGATCTCTCCCTTCACTCCTGTTTATCCCCCATTCCTTAATACAATTTTTTTGTTCGCCCTTGTACATGTTGTCGCACCCCTTGTGGTGTACGATAAATAATAAAGATGAATAAATAAATAAAGAACAATAACAATGCTCTAACCTATTATGAGGAGATATTTTCAAGATCGCCAGGTCTATCTGCGTCTCAAGATTCAGATTGTCTGATATATAAGCCGGATATGAAACGTCGTCTATTGAGTCACCGACGTAAAGCTGTAGAAATGACAATCAAAATTGTAAAAAAAATAGTAATCGTACCTGAACAATCGATTGCTCAGCCTCCGAACTATGGCCTGATTCCTGAAACGATTTAATTTATCATTTTTTCCGACCCCCCTCTTCATTAATAAGCAATCAATGATGAATATGGATTGAAATATGCACAGAAATTGACCTCTGGGATCATCGTGCGCAGGGAATACCGGTAGCCGGGTCCGGCATTTAGCTTATACTCGCAATTGACGCTAACGATAGGAACATCGTCATGGTTGCGCGGAGTTACGATAGTGCCAAAATCGTCGGTGATTTCGTATCCACAACCCTGTGAATGGATAAAATTAAAGCAGGAAATCAAAGGGTGGATATTGAACCCTCACATTTTGCACTCGCAAGGAGATGTTGAATCCGAGAGCTGCTGAGGAACGATCCTGTAGTGTTTAAAATCAAATTTTAATTTTTTTAAACGTAAATACCATTATTATTTTATTAAAATGGTACCTGTTCTAGTGTTGGCAATTTGACTCTTTTATAGATTCCATGAATCATTTGACTCCGAGTCATTTTGACTCGCGCGGTGTGAGGAGTCAAAATGACTCGGAGTCAAGTGAATCCTAGGATTCACTTGACTCCTGAGCTCATACCTCGGGATAGAGAAGGTGTATGAATGTCGCAACGACTTAGGATTGAAAATAGATTCTTTTATATTTTCTGAGTAAAAATATTGTATCCTTATTCAAATCACTCTGTCAGCTCAGTTTTCAAGTTTCCCCTATTTTCTTACTATCACATCTTTTAGTTGTAAATGATACTTGACAAGAATTTCGGTTTTCTCTAACAGTGAGCACATGCGATTCTGTCCAAAGAGTGTAGCTCATGGGTTTGTATTTCAAATTGTGATATTTGAAATAAATAATCACTGAATGCTCAAAATATTTGAAAATAATATCTTGGTTTCAATGTCTTGCTTGTCTTGCTTGTTCAATGTCTTGCTTGTGAAAATCCTCAGGAGTCAAGTGAATCCTAGGTGAGATTCATTTGAATCCTGATTCTGTACCTCATTTTTCGAGTGAGGTTCACTCAACTCTCATTCTTTACTTTTTGAGTGGTTGTGAAGGAGTCAAATTGCCAACCCTAACCTGTTCCTCGCTGTTCGCAATGAACTCAATCTTCAATTTATTGCCAACTGAGCTGAACTCGGAAATAATGTCGTCCACAATGCAGAAAGTGGAGTCTATGAAATATTTTGTTTTGTTTTTTCACCATTTAATTTTATATCTATTCTAACAACAACTTTATTCTCGATAACTACATTTTTGAAAATAGAAACAAACTTGTAAGGCCCTCGCTGATAATGACTCTGTCAGCACAATTTCCCGTCCTCTCAGGAAGATTGAAATATTGGAAACTGAAATTATTACAAATTCACAAACAATTGAGAATGCGAACGCCAGAGACATACCGTATCATGATTGTATTGCAAAACATATATGTACTGATTTCAATCGATTCAATCCCTAACCTTGCAACTATTGATTGACCGGGCGACGCATGTATCTCCCACACACAGCTTCCAATGCTATGGTAATGCTGAAGATATCGCTAATTTTTATTTGTATTTTAAAATCAATTAAAGTTTATCTCACGAGTGGAAAGCCAGAGCTGGTCACGTAATAATGTTCCATTGGATTGCTCAACGTGACGGTTTTTGCACAAGGAGCTGAAAGAGAATAATAAAACGCATTATATAATAATAATTACGAAACTTACCCCACGTCACAAATCCCTTTGCTGTTATATTTCCGTCCAGACTGTCGGACTCAAGAATCATATGAAAACTGCTTGATGAAGGAATAAAATGCAAATTATCATCTAGAATATTGCTTCCTGGCATGAAGCTGTAAAGTTGCTATGAGCGGGAAAATTGGAAAAAAATTTTTTTTTACGTTTCCGCCAATGCGCTCTCTTTGCTCGGACCATCAAAAACCAGGATCTTCGCTCTCCTGAAATAATACCATTTTTAAAAAGAAGTCAATAATTCACAGAAAATACGAACCCTCTTGTGCTAGTCGTTTCGAAAATTGTAATTGTGACTTGGAGCAATTTGTTCTTTGAACAAATGTCCAACCGCAAGAAACAGGAGTAACTGAAATGTGTAAAGGAAAAGCTTGTTGTAAATATTTACTAAATATTGATCGCCGTTTTACTGCATAATTTTTGTTCAATTTGTCACCTCCTGTCCACGATAAAGGTATAACTGGATTGTGAGAATCAATGTGGTAATGATGATCGCAAGTGTTTCCTTCTTCCATTATTTCTATTTCAAGTTTCTGAACAAATGAGATTTTTGTATCAAACAAATAATGGATACCTTTTTTGTAAAGTAATAAAGTAATAAACAAATCAATTTTTTTTAAGTAAAGTAATACAAAAAATCATTTTAATTCCTTTGACTAATCGTATAAGTTATATTGCAAACACTATCAGTTTTACTGTATTTAATTAATGTACTAAAAAATGAAATGTAATATTACATTAATTAATTTGTAAAAAATATATAACATACCTTTTCACCATCATTGAAGAATATCGGGTTAATATCGAGCGACGATCCCATTGGGAAAGACTAAATATTTTTTGGAAATTGGCAACTGATTTTTTTTACATAAATTAATGTTCATGTTACATTAATAAATTTAAATCACCTCTATTTTGGGCGAGCAGTATTTGATTTTCTTGAATCCGTTGTCTATTTTGATTATATTTTTATGCCGTTTACAGTCGTCGCCCCCATCAAATTCCATATTCACTATTTGAACGACGCGAGGACGATAGTGTTCGAAGAAAATATTCCATTTGGGTGCTGTATAAACACAATTGCAAACAGATATCGATAACTTGATCCACTCGAAAACGAAAATCGTCACCGGTATTGTCAGAAATAATCTAGCTTGAAAGGGTATAATAATGATCAAAGGGACCCGGCAGAGATTGACAACTTGATCTCTATTAGTCAAATATGCTGATAACGGAAAAAATAGTGAAAAAATTCGGAACTTTGTGTTTCGGGATATGCGCAATTCGGAAATTTGTGTTTCGGGATATGCGTTGAACTTTCGTGGTGTACGAATTCGACGTTTCCTAATGTGGTCATAATAACTTCGAAGAATGAAAATGACATGCACTGAATTCTGCCCAGTAGTCATTCAGGACATCGTAGGCATTCATTCACCGCTAATTTTTGGAGCTGAGCCGTAAACTACTCCCAAAGGGTCCAAACAATTTTTTTCTTATTTTTCCCTTTATTAGTCGACCAAAATAACGCCAAATAAATGTGTTTCACTATCTATGCATCGCCTATGTATAATCTACGCCATATCCTATTGATGAAAACAAATCGTACATTCAGGAGTGGTCGCAAGAGGAAAATTGATGCGAAGGATTTGATCCGAATTTGAAATTATCTCGTGTGAACCAGTTTCTGTAAAAAACATATTTTTTAATATTTTTTTTAAAATTTAGCAGTCACCCATCCAATACTCGAACTCAATGTCGTCCATCGATGAGGTATCGTATGTTATCGTGAGTCCCTGTGATTCAAATTTATTGATTTTGTGATTGGTACCATCAAAATGACACACAAAACACTCAGTATAGAATTGTGCTCATACAGTCATTGTTATTTCCCTAATGAACGCTTTCTGGCCCGTCCAGGCCCAAGCTATTTGTGGCTCGAGCAGAGTGAACTTTGAGATAAACTCTGTGCAGTGAACGAGCTCAAGCCACTGGTCATCAAATATTGTTGTTAGAAAATTAAATTATTGATCTAATACGCTTGATTTCGTTGAAAAATTCATAATAAGTAATAATCTTTATTAGAGTTTGACGCAAAATATTATAGTAACTTTTGGATTCTTGAGTTAACCACAAACAGATTTTTCAAAGAACGATTTTTTACAATGAATTTTAAAAAGTTAGTCATTTAAATTTCTATTGAAATTTACCGATGACGAATGACCTGAACTCTAACTGCACAGAGTTTGTCTTACATTTCTCTCTACTCGAGCCACAAATTTCAAGGACCCGATTGGACCCGGACGAGCCGGAAAGCTTTCATTGGGAGAAACAACAGGGACTGTAACTTATAAGTTGTCTTGACTGCACTAAAATAAGCACCGTTTCAGATCCTTCTGTGAAATAATGTGTGCAATGCTCAAATCTGTCCGGCCGTGACATAATCTCTAATTTCCAGCGACAATCGCGAGGAATCTTTGAGAAAAACACCGCTACTGTGTGCAAGTACGGCCGATGTAGAAACCACTGGCATTTGACACTAATATTGCCTGAAAATGAAATTTATGTATCTTCTATTTTTAAATTTATAATAGTATAATACAACTAAAAAGACAGCGAAAAGAAGGAGAAACTATGTGGGCAAGGCAGTTCAAATAAAGATGCCGTACTTACCGTACTTACAGTAATCAACCCAAATTTGGGCAATGGATCTAGTGACTGCCAACGTCAGCAATTTTTGTCAAAAAAATAATGCGAATAAATCAAAACTTCTACCTCGAGAGGCGAAAGAGAAGCTCTGCTTGGTGTAGTTTGCATGCAGCTGCCCGCCGCACGTATCTGACAACACAAAACGAATATATTAATTATCGATTTTAAGTAAAACAAGTCAAATTTCTTTAATTCACCTTCTGCAAGTTCACCTTCGATTTGCTCATGATCGCTGATGTCCACTGGTTGCCATGATATTCTGCGTGTTTTGATAGGTGCTTTCTCACTTATGCAGATCAGGATTCAAAAGAGTCAGAGAAACAGAGAAAATAATTTCAGGATATCTTTCAGCATATTTTTTCATGGATCAAAATCTACCTGAATTTTCCATCGGTGCGTCCCTCGGTATGGCTCCAAAATAGGTTTGATTGGCGATTCTTCTATGAAAAATTCTAAATGATAATTTTAGACTTTTTCTCAGGAAAAATTAAACTACTTTCCTGGGGTCTATTAAAGCCGTATATTTCTTCGCGAAGTTCGATAATTTCGTTTGAGTCTCCTTGACGCTTGAAGAACTGAAACACAGTGTGCACATTACTCCTTTCGGATTGTTGTACAATGTATTGTGTGATCTCTGAGCCATCAGCCCTTGATGATTTTAATTATTTGCTTAGTTAACGTATCTTTTGCTTCGTTACTTTCCATGTGAGTCCAATCGTGTCACCTATGAAATTTGCGGAAAGCGAACGGTACTTATCGCATCACAAATGATATGATTCCAAGCATCCGAAAGGGGATTTAAGATCAAGAGAACGTGTGAACATACAAGTGTTTTGTCGAATTTTCCTATCCTCTCTCACTCTACCCTCGTGTTCTAAAATTTGAATTATGTGTAACCTTTAATGGGTTGCTCCAGAGTGTGTGCATGTACTCAATGGTGAATAGAAATACTTCGTTCTCTTCCAACTCAATCTGGAAAAGCGAATTAGGAAAAAATATTATTGAAATTGTTTTCATACCTCCCAAATCGTGCTCTCTCGCTCGACCACCAATGGACTCTCTATAATTCGCGAGGTCGTGGGCCCTCCGTTCACTAAAATAATATATAGTTTATTATCATATTTATCCAGAGTAGACTCTGATAAGCATGGTTGGCCACTCTTGCCTAATTGAATTTATCAGATATCTAGAAAAACGACAATTATATTATCAAAAATATCAAAGAAATCAATATATTTAAAAACAACGTAAATTTGTACGAATGAAAAAAAAGCGAAGCAGTCATACTTTTTTAAATTTTTTTAAAATTTTTTTTAAATTTAAATTTTGTATTTTTTTTATTTTGCCTCAAAATCAACGCTGTTCTACTAGAAATGGTGTTATGTTATTGTGAAATAGTTTAACTAGATTTAATTACTATTTCACCTCGCTCGAAGTAAATGTCTACGGCATGATCGCGTTCCGTGTTACCTTCAGCGAAATACTTGAACTTGAGCCACAACGTTTCCTGAACTTATGAAAGTATTCTGTGGAATTTCTCGTATTCATACGTTTGAAACAATATGTTCAGCAGCTCCCATTATACTCTTAGGGCCGTGCTTGAAGCGACAGAAACGACCCAGCAAGCTTCCAGTAGAATTGTTCTTGCGAATCTAGAGAATAATACAAATTAAAAATATTTAAATTCATAAGAAATTGCTGCATACCTCTAAATAGCTAGCGGCGCAGAAATCCGATTCGAGAATATTCAGTCTAAAAGTTAAATTTTCCACTGCGGAGGTTCTCAATGTATCGTACCCATAAGCAAGTAGAATCGAATTTCCCGGAGTGGTTCGTATGGTCCAAATACATTCATCGTCGTTCTGATATTTTTGTAATTTAAATGAGTTATTAATTATTAAATTAAATGATATTAATAAAGGAATTAAAAACGTATTGCGTACCTCCCTGACCACTTGGTGCACGGACCCGCGCATATGAAGCAAGTCACCTCCACAAGCTGACAGAAATACTTTAGAGCAAGAAAATTTTGAAATAGGTACCGTAATCCGAAGTGGAGAGTACAAATGTGAGACGTTTGAAGCTATATTGCGAAATTGTGATGTTGATCTTCAATATTGATTATTTCAAAAAAGTTATTTTTTGAAAAGTAAAACCCACGTTACTTGACGCTTCAAAGCTCATTCGACCGTTCATGGGAATTATCGTCGCTTTACGTTCAGTGTCGGCATACATGCCATATTCCTCATTTCCGTCTATTCGTAGGAAGAGAAGGGGGAATTCTGTGTCATAACTCGAAGAGTCTACTGACATTTCCGAAATGATAAGACGAATTCGGCTCGAATCATCGGCTGAAAAGAACAAAAAAAAGTGTATTATAGATACATAGCAGACGGTTGTTATTACCATACTCAGACTTTCTCAGAATGATGTTGCAGTCGTACGTACTGCCAAAGTGCATTATTTGAGGCTGAAAATTGTTGTTTTTGTTGTTAAGAAATATTCCTTTTTTTTCAACAAAAGAGAGGTTGAGGAATCAAACAATGTTTCGTTGTGTAAACTCTCATTTTTGAGTAGAAAGGTCAAGAGTAAATGCATGTCAAAATACTGTAACTAGGTTTTTTTTAAACTAGGGGAACTGAATCCGGAATTCCGATAAGCGGAACAAATGAGCGGTTGGTGAGCATACAGAACGAGAGTGCAATGGAATATCTGGATTTTTCCAATAGAATTATCTTTCAAAGGCCTAGTCGTAACCTTGGGAAGTGCAGGGAAAGTACCGCCACAGCGCGGAATCATTGTGGCCGTAATGTATCTCTGCAATTGTTTTCAAAATTAAATAAAAAAATTTTAAACCCCTACGAAAGGAGCGACAGAAAGTATATTAAATTTTAAAAAAAACTACTTTCCAAATCCAGTTCTACAAGTTGTGTGTTTACTATCTTCTTCTCTCGTTTTCGCATGATCCCTCGCCCTCGTTTCTGTTGTTTATCAGCGGAGTGTGTATAAATTCCTAATCGCACTTGTGACATTTTCATTCAAATATACCAGAATGGGTTTCGCAGAGGAAAAGTTGAGAAGTGCGCTTTTCATTTCTCTCAACAATTTTGGCAACTCACGAGACGTTGAATGCTCTCAATTTCCTTTCCTGCTTCAAAGCGAAGTTTGATCTGCGAAACATTTAAATTTTATAGAGTTATAATTGTCAAAATTGGAAAAAAAGAGAAAATAACCTTTTGAGATTGGTAACAATAGGATTTCAACATTACTCAAGGCCTGTGACAGCACGTGTTATGAGCACTCGTTGATGTACAAAGGGATCTTACTTTGTGATGTTTGTGTTTCGTACCTGGTCGTGTACCTGTTGTACCCGGGTACAGGAGCTAAGAAATTCTAGAGCTAGAAATTTGATTTTTTATGTGGTCAATCTAATATAATAAAACGTCTTTTGATAAGTTAAAGAAATACAATAAAAACCGTAAATTAGCTGTTAGGAAAAAATAAAGCATCCATGAGCTCTTTAAACAAAAAATACCTCACAAAACCATAATTCTCAAATAGCGAGTTTGGCAAAACAGGCTCTACCCTTAAGCCAAAATAGTTTGACCCGTTTTATATATAAAAAAATATCAGAGATATTTACGTCACATTACTCACCTCTATTTCGATGTCAATATGATAGCCAGGCGGTGCTTCGATGTCCCATTCACAGTTCATGCTGAGCCCATATGAATCGGGGAAGTTCGGTGAATGGACGACTTTCGAAATGATTCCAGAATTCCCTTTAAAGGGAAATTATACTCGCAAAATCTTGATCATGTGAAACATTTTTTGTAGGAATTGATGTAGTGTTTGACCTATCAGCCATCAGCTCTAGTGGATTTTTCGAATGCATGGTTTCTACATGCACTCTATCTGTCTTTTACTGTGTCCCATGCACGCCAATCGCGGCGAGAAGATTGAAATTTGAAATATTTCAATGTGGCGACCCCTTTGAATAATTTAGGTGATGAAGAGAAAAATCTGTGTGTCAAAGATTAGGAATGAATGCATACAGCAAGCAAATATCCCCTATCCTCTCTTGTAATAATAAACATTATATTCAAAGACTTCCGTCACTTCAAGTAAAATTCGGAGGGTTCAGAAACCTTATTTCGTAAAAAATTCAAATCCTGTTGCGCCTCGGTTGCAAATAAATTATTATTAATTATTATTATTATCATACATTCAACGACGCCTCCACAATCTTGAGCCAGTTCGAAATTGATTTGAGAACGGAAAAGAAGTGCTCCAGGAGTAACTCGGTCTGGATCTGACTAAATTCAAGTTAGCAAGCGCTTTTTTTCTATATATAGAATGATGCCATAATTACACACAATAGTGAGAATGTTACCAACGGCGGAAGGTCACGTCTCCCATTTTTTGAAAGATTATATGTTCATACAAGTGTAATACTCACGCTCATGGTAATACGCATTTCCTTCCCAGCGCTCGGAATCGAAACTGGGCTGTCGATGCTGGTGCAGTGTTGGAACAGCGGATAAGCGTAATCGTCAGTACTTCCGTATATCTATAAGCTTATGGACATAGAGTAGCTTACTTAGCTCATAGTCAGCGAAAAAAAATCAAACTGACCGTGAGTACCTCGACGTCAGATGTTCCTGAACACACATGGCTACGGCTGTTGAAGAACGAAACGTTAGCCACAATTCTTTGACCCGCCGGAGCTCGTATTATCCACGTGCAGAAAATCAATTTATCCTCAATCAATGTTTACTAAACATAAGTTTTGGTGAAACAAAGTGTGACACTACAATAACGCGTCTTAAAGAAGGACGAATGTCTGCGACTCCCGACTGGAAATTGTCTTAGCGAACAAGAGGGTACTGTAAGCAAAGGTTGGAGATAATTATCGCAAACTGAGCTCCCCGCTAAACGCAGTAACACTTTTGGTGATTTCACCTGCACGGCCCCCGGAGCTCCGACATTAGACCAAAAAAATGTCGCGGCAAAAAAAAACGGAACAATAAAACAATGTATTTCAATTGTCTCGCTAATAAACGGAAAGACTTTCGAAATTCAAATTACATTGACAATCAGGGAGAGAACGTGCTTCATCATTTGAAAAATCACACGGGTCCGAAAAAAATGTGTACTTTTTAACGGCTCGAAGCGCGAACTGATCTCGATAATCAGAAATCGTTGTGAGACAATTCAAAAATATTCAACACGATTCAGGAAACGTGATTCAGGGACTACGTTTTACTGTATACTTTTCGAATTCGCGGGGTTTCCCTGAGCTTTTTACTGATCCTTTGCGACATTTCTCAATGTCGGCGCTCCGGGGGCCGTGCACCTGTTCCTCCCCTTCCCTAATCCCTCGTTTGCATGCACACTCTTCCCTCCCCCGTCCCTCTTCCCCGTGGGGGACGAAAGAGGGGAAGGGAAGAGAGTGCATGCAAACTCGAGAGGAGAGAGAAAGTCGAGATATTTGCTTACTCGCGCAAGTGAGAGAACGCGCCTTTACCGTATTCAACACTTGACCCTGATTGTCCCTTAGCGACGGTAGTTTCTTTTTTTCTCAAATTTTGGATTTCTATTATCGTTCACAGAAGTACGCGAGCAATACCATTAGTTTGAGATTCTATTTTTGAGGTTACTCCTTCTTTAAAATAGCATCAACATTATGCCTACACTTCTCGAATGTTTTATTCGTTTCTCATTAGCGCGGTAAAGGCTAACCCTTTTAATGCATTGCGCACACTGAAAAAATGGGTGGCAACAAACATGTTTCGTCTGATCAACGTTATTCCCGACCACTCTTTTACCATTGCTGAGACAATACCAACAATGGCCCCACACATATAACGTAATAAAATAACGAACCGGATCATACTCTCTTTCCGCAACGTATTCAATCTCTCCAGGACTGTTGATTTCATGGTAGCATCCTGAATTTTAATTAAGAAGAATGATATTCGAAATGGGCAAGAATATACCCTCCTGTTGCCATGTGACCCAGAAAACATTATTGTCAGTGCTGTGCATCTCCACTCCAAATGATATATCGGAATCGTGAGCCTAAAAATAAAAAAAATCTGTATTCAAATATAAAAATGGTTTTCATTTTTACATGAATTTCTACGACTTCTGTGTCGGTAGAGCAGATTTCACTATTTTCCGAATCCATCAGTCCCATTATAGGATCTCTCACACGGAAAGTGTTGGACGACCTCGATTCCTGAGAACACAAGAATTACATAGCAATACTGAGCGCGATCACTACATATTACCATAATATTGGATATCAGAGCCTCTGTCTACATGTTTGTTTATCTGTTTGTATTTTAGCCCTTTAGTGTTTTCAGTGTTCGCACCCAACACTGTCACATATTCGCAACAAAATAGCCCAGTATTTTCAAATAGAACAAATCAAAAAATGTAAATATTTAAATTAAAGGAACTTAGGGTATCAGAAATATTATGCCTAAGCAGGGTCTTTCCATAAAATTCGTGGCCCTGATTCCCATAATAGCTTACCGTAAACCGCATGGTCATGTTTATACATTTATTCGCATGTGCCTCTATACCTAACTAACCCCGCCGGCAGTCATTTAAAAATGAGGTCAAGAAATAGCGGAAAATGAGGAGAGAGCGACAGCTCCTTTCAGAGACAGGATCGGAGAAATGAGAGAGAAGGAAATTCCTGATAATCCTTTTAAGTTAGTGGTCAACAAAAAATCAATTTGTCGGTCCAATTCATGGATAATTAGGGATTTATAGTTACTATTTATCATTATTGAGTATTTGGATGATTTTTTAAAAATCCCAAATGAGACAGGTAAACATGCTAGAACAGTATTTTCAAGGGGGGGGGTCGTTTTGACCAAGACACACTTTAACAAGCGCTCTTTTTTCGCATGTACCGATCAGGCTGAAACATGCGGTGGAATTGAACATAACTATGGTCTACAAAAGCCGCATAGGGGCTTTATTAGATTTTCCGATTTGGAAAGTTACGACACTTTTCACAAAAGTGACCACCCCGACCGGCCGCTCATCCACGAATGATGCGGTGGTCGCTAAAACGAGGGGAAACTATTCCCCTTTCTAACGAACAAAATTAGAACTTGATATCTAAACTTTCAAGAAAGTTATGATTTTTCTACTGAGGCACACTCGATGTTAAAAGTCAAAGGACCGTCACTTTGACACGCGCGTTCTCGAAAAATAAGAAGCTTCGTGAAAATTGGTAAACACTATTAGAAAGAGCACTGTTGATAGTACCTTGGATTCTCTTTAGAGCAAATTAGTTTGGAAAAAAATTCTACCGCCGCTATTTATTCAGATTTGTACCTGCAGTATAGTATATCCAGAGCATGCTTTATTCAATGGCACCTGAAATGCGATCATTGTTATGGTAATTGTGAAGCTGAACATACATTTCGATTCGGCGAACTCTGTTTCCACTTGTGAACAGTTACTTTGACGCCTATATATTTATATATATATATATCCCTGCACGAACATGTCTTCTAGAGGAGCAAAAGGAAAGTATGGCGACTGAATAGTTCCCGAAGACTCCCTTGTGCTGATATAAGAGCAATCTGAAGAAAAAAAAGCTTTTCTTGCGGATGTCGCGACGTTAAATCAATTGAAAATGCAAACCTGCTTCAAAACGTGCTAGAAATCCGCGAGACGTGCCCGTCGGCTTGACATACCGAACGGTAATTGTGTTTAGAGTGTGCCGCCTACTCTTTTTGTTGTGAAAAAGATTCGCTGCCATAATAAATTTGATTTTTTTTAATTATGAAAGAAATGATACCTTTAGTGACCGATAGACAGAAGGTTGTGAACTTATGCATGGGGGAAATTGAACCACTACCGTATATCTGCAATTGACAAAAATCGTTCACTAATTTCTTCGTTTCCTACGTCGATTCGACTTTGAGTCGAGTTTACGTCACAATCGACGTTCGATTCCTCCTCCAATCCACTATCAAATTCCTCCAGTATAAATGTGATGCCGTTGCCTGTACAATTATTTGATAACTTCGAGATATTGATAAATGCATCAACAAAAAAAATTCGGTAAAACCAGTAATTGGAAATAGCTAAAATATGCCAGCCCCGGTTTGTTGTGCAGGGGGGGGCGTGACTAGACTTTGAAAGGTAACTATACAACTACCCACATAAGAGGGAAATTACACCCCCACCCTCTTCATTCTACGAACTCTCTCTTCAAAAAGCGGTCAATTTCCCTGTTATGCGGGTAGTTGTTTAGTTACCTTTCAAAGTCTAAACGTGACCATTGTCCTACCCAGGTTCACCGCATATATTTAATGTATTTTCCATACCTGGAGGTACAGTAATTCTCCAAATGCAGTCGTAATTATCGATCGATTCGTGTGGATATTGGGGACTCGCAATTTCTCCCATGGATCCCTCGATGTGACCACCACATCCTGCCATTATTATTTTCAAATGAGTAAATTTTCCGTTCCGTTAATCCAAAAAAACTATTGGGCAGAAACTGCGCATCATGCTAACATCAATATTATCCTTGATTTAATTGCGTGCTTTTGATAGCAGTTGTATACACGATTTATGAAATAGGAATGAAATACATTTAGAAAAAACGTTAGCCTTCATGGTTAAAATAATGCTCCGAGACATGGAATGATTCACGCTAACGACCGTATGAACAAAAGGGGCGGAGACTGCTGAGTTTTTGAATCGCACAATAATATGCCTTTTTAGTGAAAAGAATAATGCATACTACTAACCGCCCGCCACTTGCTCGTAGGAAATATTCAATGAGATTGGTTTAATGTAGCGTGTTACCATCCGAAAAAATATCATTGAAAACAAATGATCATAATAAAAATAAAAATAAAAGTTGCATCTTCTCATAACCTCGACATTCAAGAAGAGTGCATTGCTATGTGACCGAATTGTTCCCAGCAGAGGATACTCATTACAGATCTCAAAAGTTTGTTTAGTATTTAAATATAAATATCTGTATTGAAAATAAATGAAAAAAGTTCTTACTCACCTGTGATTGATGTCCGATGGAATTTAGCAAAGGAGATTCAATCGATTGTCCGTTTCTTGAATTTATTATTTTAATCAGAAAAAACACCAACAAAAATCATTTAAAGGGACAGTAGCCGGTGAATTCCCGCAAATTTCAAGGTCTCGCCACGACTTTCGTCCCGTGGGAAGAAGCAAATGCAAAGCTCCCCCCCCCGCGACCTCACGATCGCTAGGTAGGCGTTTTACCGCTGCTCCATTTGGGCTGATATCGGATAGGGCGCACACTATCTCTATCCTTACTTCGCTGTTGGAGGGTGGATCAAATGAACAAGAATTTGTGTGTTTACTGTCCCTTTAAATGTGAATTACAGTTCGACAACCTTATCATCAAATTTCCGTGTCCGCATGGAATATTCATTGAATTGACTTTTAACGCGATGTTGTGGTCCGATTCAAACTGAGAATGTTATACTGACTAAATTCAGTAATTAAGTTTTGAGTTAATTTAACGTGAAATTCCACCAGTGGATTGGTACTCCCTTCATAGAGGGCTCTGAGTTGTGTAGATGCTATGAGATAGTTTTCGATACATGAATATTAGTATTCAGTAAGTGAATAACTCCTTGCAAGCAAATTCGTCATTCAAGATCAACTCACTTTGATCAAAAATTGGCAATCCCTGTGGAGATATTCGTCATCAAAAATTATGAAACCTGAAAATTATCTCGTTGTGTTTTCACTGAGAATTTATATTCAAAGTTTTAAATTAATTTCAGAACTGAATACTGTGATCGTATCAGCGAAAAAGCTCACCGGCAGGCTCGGAAAACGTTTTATTGCAAACATTGTGGATCACTTCCCACCTGAATTTATGCGATTTATTTATGTTGTTATAATCATAGAGAAATATTGTTATTATTGTGACTCACTCTACAGTGAAACTCGGAGTAACGCTTGTATTACGGTCAGACTCAGCTATTATTGTAATCATTTCTTCATCAGATGCCACCCAATCACTGTCGTCCGCTTCGCAAATTCTGAAATTGAATATTGATAATTCAAATCAATACTTCCTCTATACCGTTGTAATTGATTGCCAAAAAATGGCGGATCTGCACCAACATAATAGTCGTACACATAAATGCGTGGTGTACAAAATGCCGTTCTCTGCAAATATTAAGATTAAACTCGCCAACAAGGAAGACAATAAATTTTTACATTTGCCCCGAAATCAATATTCGTGATGCGATATCGAATTCTTCCAGCTGTGGTAATTTGAATTGTGCAGGACTGGGATTGCGCACTCTCTATTTCTATTCGCCCAGCGTATTCCGAAGTTTGATCGTACACCCGGAAGCAGTCTGAAATGGGTTCCGAGTTCAGCTTCTTCTATCCCGCTTCAACAGTGACTCCAGTCGATTAAAGCTTGTTCCAGCCTAGCTGAAACCTAGTTCTAGCACGATTCAGGACTAGGGATGGCAAAGGAAGAGAATAAGAGGGGGCGTGTCTATGCTAATGCGGTCAACTCTTCCGCAAGACCTCAACTCTTCCGGAAGAGTTGGCTGTGAAAACCTTGAAAAGAAGCTGCAAAACTCTGATTTTCGTTACCAAATTGACGTTTTACTTTCACCTGTGAAAGATGTAATTGATACAATTTGCATACCTTCGCTTTTATTGAAATTACAGCTTTCGCCTGTGATTAACGCGCGCAGACTAATTCAAAAACAGTGTAAAAGTGTTGAAATTAATAAGAAATGATTCCCGGCTGTACCCAGCCTTGAACTAATCGATAATGTCAGTATATTTTGCCTGAAAAAATTCGCTGGCACACTCAACGTTTGCGATAGCATAACACTTGTATAACATTGTTCTATGATTCAATATTTGAAGTTTAGAAAGCGGTAGACTCAACGAAATTCATATTTCTGTCATCTCTCAGTATTTGGACCAGATCACACAATATAACGGTAGATCAAAGATCACTAGTGCTCGATTCCTTCTTTGCGAATGGGCGAAACAGAACGTATTCACAGCTTTTGTCACTCCTTTGGAGATTTCAAAGCTATTTGAAATATTTTAAGCACACAAGACATGTATTTTCAACGTAGCCGATATTTTCTAGCCAATATTCTTTAGAAGTCGAAAAGGGGACGGGATTTGCATGTGACAGTTGTCAAAACATTATCAGTAACAAGATATGCAAAGTAGGCGAAACGTTACAAAAAGAATCGCATCGATATCTCGCTTTAGAACTGTTTTCTCACCCCCAACTCTTCCGGAAGACCTCTACTCTTCCGGAAGAGTAGGCCGATTTGCCCCCTCTTCCTTGCAAATTTCCATTTCCATAATCACAATGAGAAGGTCTTCCTCTCACTCTTCCTTTGCCTTCCCTATTCAGGACTGGTTTCATCCTGGTTCAAACCTGGTTCAGTCGTCTTTCTGACAATTACGATGAAGCTAGAGTTCCCATTCGATGAGTACTTCAGCGCAGCGTTTTGAATGCCTAAAAAATTCAAATTTTGAACAAATTAAATATGAGAAGCTTACCTTTGTAAATTAGCGGCCGAAGGCGTCTGTTAGGATGTGTCATAGAAAATATTGGATTGTCATTAATCTAAATATAGCTATTTTTTTAAATCTGAAATGACAATCAATTCGATCAGTTGCTTTATTTTCTGCCCGAGCTGAGGTACTTAAATACTTAATCACAAACTGTGACATATTTTTTTGTTTGTCACTTACTGTAAGGGTTTCAGTGCTTTCTCTATTATTGCACACAAGATCATCGCTGATTTCCACGAATCTGAGTTACATCCTTTTTTGTTGAAAATCTTTATGTACATCACACTGACTTGACGACAATCCATTCATTGTGTTTTGCGACAATTGTTGTTATACATTCATAGTGAATGTTAATGTCAAGCGAGGAGATGTAGGCATGATCATCGACGAAATTATCACAATCTAGAATTTTTAAAAAAACAAGTATCAACACAAAACCGGCTACGCCTATTCCGAATTAGTCATCAGAATGAGCACGTCGAAATGTTATTGAGTCGCAATTTCAATAACATCCTCTTACCCAGCTTGTAGTTCAGTGAAAATCCGCCACCGATGCGATCGCTTGACAAAAAACTAATCGATACTGAATCAGCCATGGATAGGACTATGGGTTCGCCGACGTTATCGCTTCGCCGATTGCACATTTTTCGTGAATTTAACTTTTGCCTGTGGCCAGTTTTGGCCGAAATTCGGATGAAATTTTCATCGCAAGTCTTGGCAGGAATGTCAAAGTATTCGAATGAGAGCTAAAATTGGGAAGGCAATAACATGCAAATTTTGAAAGTATTTCACAAACTTTGAAATTTAATTGACCGCGATTTTCCAATGCACTGTTGAGTTGCCATTGGCAAGATGTGTGAGGATTGTAGGCGTTCGGAAATCCAGGAAAATTTTATTTTGTTGTTGTAAATTTGTAGTAAAAATGAGAAAAAAGATAATGTAATACACCATAATGAAAATATTAACCTAAAATACGATTCAAAAATTGGCAGGAAGGATATCAATATAGGAATAAACGTTTCAAAAATGTTACTCGACTCCATTCGCTTTAGCTACAAACCTGGATAGATCCTTCGAAGGGCCAGTTTTTCTCGTCCCAAGTAATGGAGGCTCCGCAAGAAGAATCTAAAGTGGTGGAGATATGTTTATTGCTTGGCAAAACACACACACCATCCACTGCCGTCCATTTGATAATGAACGGCGGAAATGAGGCTGTTGTCACGTTATTGGCAGAATGATCGGCTAGTCTAGCATAATCAGGAACTAGATGTATGTGCACGAAAGACGAAGAGGATCGATGTATTCCATACTGCTTCTGATGTTTGATAGGGACCACAAGAGTCCCATCAGTGTTTCGGATAAGTAACTGAAAGTGTTCATTCTTTACATTTCCCCGAACATATTATTTTCTAACCTGTGCTGTTACCGGCATTTTGTAAGAAGGAATTTCGAATTCGATAATGTTCGAAAATTTAGGAGCGGAAATGTGCCATACGACAGTACTGAAACGATATTTTCTTGGCATTTGCTAATAGAATAAAAGACGAAACGGATTGCCGAGGGGATCAATGCGTACGTATCCAGAAGTTCCCGATATTTTGTGAACTTTGGCTGAAATTCGGCCATATTTAAATAATTGTGTCCTTTAATGGTCTCACGTTTCCTTTCTTTCAAATTTTGTGCGCCCATCCATTGCAAATCGAAAAATATTCCAGGTCCATTAATTTGCAAAATCGCTCGACCAGAAACAAGACAAATGAAATTGTCTATTTCGAGAAACTGAAAAAAACGCATTGAATAGATATTCAATATGTGTATAAACAGGCGTCGGATTTGAAAATGGAACCAATAAATTAAAGAGAATTCACCTCTCCCGATGTACAGTAAACAGCTACCAAGTGCGATTTCTCCAACACGCCGTCGAATAAGGTAATCGAAGCTAAACTAGCGGACAAATCACCTCTCAAATCAAGCAACAGCAATCAACCATGCTGACCATCCAATACTTTTGTAATATGTGTTGTATGTAATTGTTAATTGTTAAGTAGTAATTGGCTCACGTTTTCCGGCGCATGAGGACTTATGCTTGGAGCTATTAGGAAATTTCAGTATTTGAGGTTTAATGTACAGTGCCTGGACAATGTTTTCTTTGCATTTTTATCGTTATGGAAGTCCAACTTCTCCCTCGGTTTCAGTTTCGATTGTTATTTGAAACGATTTATGACTATCAACATCTCCAAACTCCTTGGGAAATAAAATCAGACCCTCACTCGCAGTGAAATGTCGTTCGTTTTCTGATGAGTCATTTAGTGACTGGATTTTGATGTGTGAATGCTTACTGTTCTCTACCAATTCACAAGTGTCTCCGTAAAATCCTCTCTGACAATCACATTCGAATTCGGTTCGGCTTTTCGAAATGCAGTTGCCGTTGTTTCTGCAAACAATATGTTTTTAATGATTAGATGATTTTAAACGTTCATTCCGAAAAGCAAAGTCTAGGAATAATAATAAGTTAACTTTTACTCTCTTTTGAAATATGAATAGAGAAAGCAAACCTGCACGGTCCATCCAAGCAAGGCGTCGGTATATTACAAAATTGTCCAATGAATCCAGATTTGCAAACGCAATGAAACGTTGTGTTGTTGACCATCTAAGGAACTATAGTTTTCTCTTTGGTGAAAAAAAATTTGTTTTGAAACAATAATACAATTCCTTTCAATGTTAAATGATTGAATATTGATTGAAACAAACTCTGCACTCTTTTGCGTTCTCTCCACACTGGCCGTCCGCACAAGAATGTAATCGGAGATTTCGATTTCGTTTGCATCCGTTCACGCCAATTTTGTCGAAACCATCACCGACAAAGCCTGACATCATTTTTTTTTAGTTTTTAGTTTCACAGGGCTAATTGTAAGAGCGAACCCAATTTGCAAATGCAAACAAAATCGCGTCCCTCGTCCAAATAATCGCCAGTATTTTCCTGCAAAAAAATTCACCCCACGAATACCAAAAAAAAACAATTATGAACATGATAGTGACCTTCTCTACATGCACAATATGTATAACACATTTATAGAAATATCAACTAATATTGACTAGAGTTTGAAATTCGGGTAAATAATTGGATTAGCACTTTCCATTTCGCACACTCTCTACATCGGTCGGTTGGTGAGAGAGTGTGTGAAATGAAGAGATCTAATCCAATTATTTACCCGAATTTCAAACTCTAATATTTACCAAACAGTCCGCATTCGCATTACATGGATTGGAATAGCAGGGTCTAACTCTCCTGCACAATTTTCCATTTCCGGCAAAACCTACAATATGCTAATTAGTATCGCAAAATTCTCTAATTAGTCTGTAATTAGTATAAACATAAACATACCATGCGGGCAGTGATCACAGTGGTAGCTGCCATGCGTGTTTATACAACGAACGGGTGGAAATTTGGAGCACCGATGCAGTTTTTTGCACTCATCGACATCAATGCAGCGATCGTCAGAAGCTGCAAATATTTATGATTTTAAACGTATTTTCGTCGTATATTCGCTTTGCTAAAAAGGAAAAGACGTTCCATGTCATACTATTTTACAGTAGCAAGCTACTAGAGCAGAGAGAATGGATCCCCGCTCCGCGCTGTTTTTGGCCCTTTCTAGCGCAGAGCGCGGTGGGGGGTTGTAAATGCCTCTCTCTCGTGCGGGGAGCGCTAAAAAGGGAAAGAGCGCTCTGGGAGCGCTCTTCTAGCTCTCCTTGAGCGCTCTTTCCCGGGAAATGAGTAGATATAGTCATTTATTTATCTATTTTTCATTAATATTCTTTTCCTACTCTTACATCTTTTAAATTATTTATTTATTTTCTCTATTTTTACATGATTTTAGATGGAAATTTTGAAAAAAGTCACTAAATCGGCGAAAATCACGAATAGGCTCATCAGAAAGATCTCGTCGCGCTGATTCTAAATATATACTTTTCAGAACATAGCGTTGTGATTTCGGTGAGAAAAGCGCTTGGGAGAGCGATGGGAGCGCGATTAGCGCTCCCGTCGCGCTCTCTTGGCAGATTGCCAAAAAAGACGCGGGAGCGCTCTCTCTAGCGCTCCCCGCACTTTGGCTGTAAACAAGCGGGAGCGGGGATCCATTTTCACTACTCTACAAGCTACCATGCTTAGCCGGTGAGCCTGCTGCTACATGGATTTCGTAACCCAAGCTTTCCATCTAGGGCACGATATCTTCACTGAACGTACCTTCAAATCCAATCGGGCAGCCGGCACAGTAGAAGCGACCGGGCAAGTTGATGCAATCTATTCTGAAATTTTCTAGGATAAACACCTAAAACGGAAATTTTACCCGGGATGGCATGGTTTCGAGGCGCACTCATCAATGTCTTCGCAAATCGGTCGACCCCGATCAGTCGACAGTTTGTATCCAGAATGGCACGCACAAGTGTACCAGTTGTCCTGAGACAATCGATCACCGGCAACCTATGGCAATTCAAGAAAAGAGAAAAAAGCTGCTTCACTGACATCATTAGAGTAAGTTGCCACACAGTATCCCTCTCCGCAGATTCCCTGGTTCCGTTCACAAGATCGTTCTTTTGATGCGCAGAGTGAACCATAAAATCCTGGAGAACAGTTGCAACTGAAAAGTTATTTTTTCTAATTAAAGTATCGATGTTGAATCCAATAAGTACATCACTCACTTCATTTGTCCGGGTCATACCCAAAACCTCCCCCCCTCCTAAAAAAGATGCCCAAAACCTCCCCCCCTAGAGATGCCCAAAACCTCCCCTGCCAAAACCCCCCCATGCCCAAAACCTCCCCCCTGCCCAAAACCTCCCCTGCCCGAAACCTCCCCCCCCCTCCCGAGGAGAGAGAGAGAGAAGGGGAGAGGAGAGAGATAGCGTCCTTGCCTTTGCCGCCAAGCCATTTTAGGCGATATTCAAGGTGCTCGATCTCAGCCGAGAGTAAACCGATTGACATAATTTTTGGTTTCAGAGGTCTTCATGCTTATCGCAATAAATTGAACCGGGTATTAAGCAAAGATACTAAAAAAGAGTCGAGTTATAGCAAATCAAATATGGCCGTTTTCACCCACATAAGGGCCCCCTTGGTGAAAAAAGTGAAATTTTTCGATCTCGCAAATTTTCATGAAATGTTGATACAACACATTTCCCATTATGGGGAATTCGATTTCACCAATATTTTCACTTGATTTCGCCTCCAAAGGCGACAATTTTCGACTGCTTGATTTTTGTTTTATCGATATTACGTTGTTTTTTCCATTTATTTATTATAATTTCTATGAAGACATCGAAATATATTAAATGAAGAAAAAATTCAGCTGCCGTGCTAATCCCACCTCGTTTGCCAGGCAGGGAACATGTTAGAGAGTGTGTTGGAGAAGAGAGGCAGAGAATGATCTCTAGCAAACGAGCTGGTTTGGAAGAGTGACAGTTCGTTCGCCAGGCAAGATTCAACCGTTATTTCACGAGCACAGTTTAAAAAAAGTTTATTTGCCTTGTTTCCATAGTCTAGCTCATTTGTACCCAGTGGGAGTAGACTAGGGTTGGCCCGGCAAGTAAGGTCTCGAGATCTCGAAATGAGATAATTCAATTATCTCACTCCTTGCGAGAATAGTGAAAATCATTTCAAGGCCTTGTTCCTTTGCAAGTAATGGGATGTCTGAAGTGTTTCAAAAGATCATATCCATCTAAATGATTTACATGATGATTTCAGTTATTATCATTTTAAGAACGTGACATCCATCCATTTCCACCCTTATTTATTGTTATGAACGGTCCCAAATATAACTTCCCCAAGTTTCCACTTCTAAAAAGTGACTCTTTCGTTTACCAGACCACGAAAAAGTACTGTAAATAAAGTTGTTTGTTAAAGAAAAAATCAATAACTTATCGAGATCTCGAATTCTCGACAATTTCTCGATCTAATCGAGATCTAAACAAGGAATTGATTCTCCTCATTTCTCACCGAGATCATTTCACTTTATCCGAGCTAAATATCGGTCATTTTCCTTGACAAGCCAACCCTAAGGTAGACTGATAGCCACAGGGTGCGAAATCATCTACCCCCAGACAGCGGAGGAGAAACGAATGATAAGAGAGACTCGAGGTTCCCTTCATCTACTAGATGTTTCTATTCTCATTACCAATTATTACAAAAATTATTACAGATTGTGGAAGTTTTTAGTAGATCTCAATTAGTCATATTATGAATCGTAGGAGTCGATCTTCTTTTCCATTGCTCTCCCCTTATCTGCAATTTGTCTTTACACTCCCATTCTCTCATTATCTATCCCGATTCCTTTGATCTAGCGATCCTCCCGGTCTGACATTCTCTATAGATCGTCTCGAAAAGCTCATTTTCCAGGACTATATCAAAGGGGTTTGGTTCGGCGGCAGATGTGCGACTTTTACTGGGAAATATCCAGGATTGCGAGACTCGGCGGTGGGAATGTTTGGAGTTAAATTTTTCTGGGGTAATCTATTTGGGGGTTTTGCATGTTATGTTTTTTAAAAATAACTTTTCATATTTGTTTTGTCCAAACACCGGAGTATTATGTGCAATGTGTGCCTGTTCTTTCAATTCTTCAAAGGTAAATTTGAAAGTATCCCTGATTAAAACAAATAATGCGGGTTTGCTAGCATCTTTTAGTAGTTCTTGATTATTATGGCCGAGCGAATAGACGAGCGTGATTTAATATTTACTTAATTCGAGATTCAGTTCAAGGTGTCTCTTAGTTCAGGGTGTCTCAAACGTACTTTGACAAAATGTAAAAGTGCATAACTTTTCATGCGGACGAGCTATCGCCTTTTTATTTCTGCCATACATTGCTTAGGTGTGCCAAACGAGTCGCGATTGCTTGTATGAGTTGGTATTCGGTACGACATTGCTCGAAAGGTATACGGTAGCTCGGCTACCGTACCCATGGGCGCGTTACGATAACTTTCGCTGCGGGACCACCATTTTTCAAAGTTGCGCCAAACGAGTCGCGATTGCTTGTATGAGTTGGTAGTCAGTACGAAATTGCTCGAAAGGTATACACCACATCGCCTACTGTTCTGCGGGCTACGGTATCTTTCGCTGCGGGACCACAATTTCACGAAGTTGCGCCAAACGAGTCGCGATTGCTTGTAAGAGTTGCTATTTGGTACGACATTGCTCGAAAGGTATACGGTAGCTCGGCTACCGTTCCGCGGATTACTGTACCTTTCGTTTCGGGACCACCATTTTGCAAAGTTGTTCGAATCGAGTCGCGATTGCTTGTATGAGTTGGTATTCGGTACGACATTGCTCGAACGGTATACGGCACATCGCCTACTGTTCCGCGGGTTACTGTACCTTTCGTTTCGGGACCACCATTTTTTTATATCACATCGCATTCCACCTCTCACCAGCAATTTCTATTTTCCGCAACTTTATAAAATGATGTTCGAAACTAAAGGTACAGTAGCCCACGGAACAGTAGGCAATGTGCCGCATACCTTTAATTCCGTACCGAATACCAACTCATACATCAAACACGACTCGTTTGGCGCAACTTTGTAAAATGATGGTCCTGCAGCGAAAGGTACAGTAACCCGGTGTACAGTAGGCGATGTGCCGTATACCGTTCGAGCAATGTCGTACCGAATACCAACTCATACAAGCAATCGCGACTCGATTCGGACAACTTTTCAAAATGGTGGTCTCGAAACGAAAGGTACAGCAACCCGCGGAACAGTAGGCGATGTGCCGTATACCGTTCGAGCAATGTCGTACCGAATACCAACTCTTACAAGCAATCGCGACTCGTTTGGCGCAACGTCGTAAAATGGTGGTCCCGCAGCGAAAGCTACCGTAGCGCAGCCATGGGTACGGTAGCCGAGCTACCGTATACCTTTCGAGCAATTTCGTACTGTCTACCAACTCAAACAAGCAATCGCGACTCGATTCCAACAACTTTGAAAAATGGTGGTCCCGCAGCGAAAGCTACCGTAGCGCAGCCATGGGTACGGTAGCCGGACTACAGTATACCTTTCGAGCAATTTCGTACTGTCTACCAACTCAAACAAGCAATCGCGACTCGATTCCAACAACTTTGAAAAATGGTGGTCCCACAGCGAAAGCTACCGTAGCACGCCCTTGGGTACGGCAGCCGAGCTACCGTATACCTTTCGAGCAATGTCGTACCGAATACCAACTCATACAAGCAATCGCGACTCGATTCCAACAACTTTGAAAAATGGTGGTCCCACAGCGAAAGCTACCGTAGCGCGCCCATGGATACGGTAGCCGAGCTACCGTATACCTTTCGAGCAATGTCGTGCCGAATGCCAACTTATAAAAGCAATCCCGGCTCATTTGGCGCAACTTCGCAAAATGGTGGTCCCGCAGCGAAAGCTACAGTAACCCGGATTATCGATTTTGAGTTACTGTAGACCATACGGTACCATCCCACTATAGGTTGGGTTGATCAATCGATAATCGAAAATATCGATTTTCACCATGAACCCCGGGTCATGGGTGGGAAGTGCCTACCAAAAAAAGTTGGTAGGCACTTCCCAATGTGCCGACCGTGGTAGGGTATGGATGTAATGCACTCATTTTGGAGATTCAAATTAACTTGGATCAATGTATCACCATTCGTATGAAAGGTGTGATGCAGTTCTGCATTTTTTTATCATGGTGATGCTGCATCATGCTCCAAATTCAGCTGAACGGGATTTCCCTATAGTTCAAATTTTTTTTACAATTTTTTCAATGAATTTTTAAATTTCGGCCCCATGATATGTGAGATGTATAAGAGAGCGGCTCTCTAAGTATTGAGCACTGCCGGACATCCGCGCGAGGACTTTCGATTTGGCCCACCATATTCATACCATGGAAGTGTCTCAGGACCCTATTTACAAAAGTATTCGAATTTGTACCCTGAGGCTCAAACCCGGCACGTATATGGCGCGGAAGTGGCGAAAAAGTGATTTTTCCAACGAAGTACACGAGCTAGTATTAATCTTTCTTCGGCAATATTTTAAGCATGCTCAGTGTGCACTGAAAAACAACCCGAATAATTTTTGGAACGATTGGATTTTTTAATTTACATTATTTTTGAAATTTCTCCTCAAATATTCAAAGACCGCAAATAATTTCACGGTGCACTTTGTCGCACATAATAATCTGCACATGGTGGTTGATGCCATATTTATTACCTGCCATCATTTTGCGTGGAACGAAAAATTCGATTTTACATTTCAAAAAATCATCCTGAAAAAAATCGAAGTCTAGAATGCCATCACGTTATGGAATTAAACTGCATTCATTGTACTACATTCACTGAAGATGTATCAAATTTATCCATCAAGTTTGAAAGAAAATATATTTTTTGAAAAATCTACGAATCCCTCTTGTTCAAAAATCTCATAATAAATTATTCGGCTATCGTCAATCCCAAACTGCCTCCGTTATCTTACCCACACATACGTCCCA
This sequence comes from Pristionchus fissidentatus, assembly GCA_036245785.1. NCBI lineage: Eukaryota > Metazoa > Nematoda > Chromadorea > Rhabditida > Neodiplogasteridae > Pristionchus > Pristionchus fissidentatus. The sequence goes on along the minus strand of BTSY01000003.1, from coordinate 35,867,555 downwards.
TATGCAAACTCAAATGAGCATTTAGTGCCTTCAACGCGAATCACCAAACGAAAAATGATTTCGCTATTTTGTACCATGAAAATTTCTACTTATGATTTTTTGTTGAAAAAATCCATGAGCAAAATCATTTCAGCTGAATTTGGAGCATGATGCAGCATCACCATGATAAAAAAATGCAGAACTGTATCACACCTTTCATACGAATGGTGATACATTGATCCAAGTTAATTTGAATCTCCAAAATGAGTGCATTACATCCAACCAGTTTAACAAAATTAATCAAAGCTACGGATCTCTCGCATTTTAGCTAGTCAGATCCTCGTACAAGTAGTGAAAACAAGCACCTAAGCAATGTATGGCAGAAATAAAAGGCGATAGCTCGTCCGCATGAAAAGTTACGCACTTTTACATTTTGTCAAAGTACGTTTGAGACACCCTGAACTAAGAGACACCCTGAACTGAATCTCGAATTAAGTAAATATTAAATCACGCTCGTCTATCTGTGATAGTATATTTCAAAAGCCCGCCAAAGCACCAACGACAAAGCACCAAAAACGTTTTCACTATTCATTCGATATTCCGGGGAGAACACACAATGAAAGAACAGGCACACATTGCACATAATACTCCGGTGTTTGGAAAAAACAAATATGAAAAGTTATTTAAAAAAACATAACATGCAAAACCCCCAAATAGATTACCCCAGAAAAATTTAACTCCAAACATTCCCACCGCCGAGTCTCGCAATCCTGGATATTTCCCAGTAAAAGTCGCACATCTGCCGCCGAACCAAACCCCTTTGATATAGTCCTGGAAAATGAACTTTTCGAGACGATCTATAGGGAATGTCAGACCGGGAGGATCTCTAGATCAAAGGAATCGGGATAAATAATGAGAGAATGGGAGTGTAAAGACAAATTGCAGATAAGGGGAGAGCAATGGAAAAGAAGATCGACTCCTACGATTCATAATATGCCTAATTGAGATCTACTAAAAACTTCCACAATCTGTATTAATTTTTGTAATAATTGGTAATGAGACTAGAAACATCTAGTAGATGAAGGGAACCTCGAGTCTCTCTTATCATTCGTTTCTCCTCCGCTGTCTGGGGGTAGATGATTTCGCACCCTGTGGCTATCAGTCTACCTTAGGGTTGGCTTGTCAAGGAAAATGACCGATATTTAGCTCGGATAAAGTGAAATGATCTCGGTGAGAAATGAGGAGAATCAATTCCTTGTTTAGATCTCGATTAGATCGAGAAATTGTCGAGAATTCGAGATCTCGATAAGTTATTGATTTTTTCTTTAACAAACAACTTTATTTACAGTACTTTTTCGTGGTCTGGTAAACGAAAGAGTCACTTTATTAGAAGTGGAAACTTGGGGAAGTTATATTTGGGACCGTTCATAACAATAAATAAGGGTGGAAATGGATGGATGTCACGTTCTTAAAATGATAATAACTGAAATCATCATGTAAATCATTTAGATGGATATGATCTTTTGAAACACTTCAGACATCCCATTACTTGCAAAGGAACAAGGCCTTGAAATGATTTTCACTATTCTCGCAAGGAGTGAGATAATTGAATTATCTCATTTCGAGATCTCGAGACCTTACTTGCCGGGCCAACCCTAGTCTACTCCCACTGGGTACAAATGAGCTAGACTATGGAAACAAGGCAAATAAACTTTTTTTAAACTGTGCTCGTGAAATAACGGTTGAATCTTGCCTGGCGAACGAACTGTCACTCTTCCAAACCAGCTCGTTTGCTAGAGATCATTCTCTGCCTCTCTTCTCCAACACACTCTCTAACATGTTCCCTGCCTGGCAAACGAGGTGGGATTAGCACGGCAGCTGAATTTTTTCTTCATTTAATATATTTCGATGTCTTCATAGAAATTATAATAAATAAATGGAAAAAACAACGTAATATCGATAAAACAAAAATCAAGCAGTCGAAAATTGTCGCCTTTGGAGGCGAAATCAAGTGAAAATATTGGTGAAATCGAATTCCCCATAATGGGAAATGTGTTGTATCAACATTTCATGAAAATTTGCGAGATCGAAAAATTTCACTTTTTTCACCAAGGGGGCCCTTATGTGGGTGAAAACGGCCATATTTGATTTGCTATAACTCGACTCTTTTTTAGTATCTTTGCTTAATACCCGGTTCAATTTATTGCGATAAGCATGAAGACCTCTGAAACCAAAAATTATGTCAATCGGTTTACTCTCGGCTGAGATCGAGCACCTTGAATATCGCCGAAAATGGCTTGGCGGCAAAGGCAAGGGCGCTATCTCTCTCCTCTCCCCTTCTCTCTCTCTCTCCTCGGGAGGGGGGGGGAGGTTTCGGGCAGGGGAGGTTTTGGGCAGGGGGGAGGTTTTGGGCATGGGGGGAGGTTTTGGGCAGGGGAGGTTTTGGGCATCTCTAGGGGGGGAGGTTTTGGGCATCTTTTTTAGGAGGGGGGGGAGGTTTTGGGTATGATTTGTCCATTATCCATCTCACAAGTTGAGTTATCGAACTGTCGGGAGGGGGGGGAGGTTTCGGGCAGGGGAGGTTTTGGGCAGGGGGGAGGTTTTGGGCATGGGGGGAGGTTTTGGGCAGGGGAGGTTTTGGGCATCTCTAGGGGGGGAGGTTTTGGGCATCTTTTTTAGGAGGGGGGGGAGGTTTTGGGTATGATTTGTCCATTATCCATCTCACAAGTTGAGTTATTCTGACAACCGCGAGGTGTTCCCTCGTATAGTTCGCATTGATCAATGGATAATTCGCATTTCGGTCCCTTAAAAAAGGAATACCGATTGACTTTTTTCTTGGTTACGATGAAATATTCTTCTATAACTTCAAATTACAAGATCCTTCCTCACCTCTCTTTAGCATATAATTCTACACCCTAAATTCTTACTAACCGTTCGGAATTCAGTACAGATGCAGGTAGTTCCACTTAGATGACTAATACAGGTTCCTCCATACTCGCAATGGTTACTAGGATCGAAACAAATATCGGAAGTCAGCATTTTCTCGAGAGCAGATCTAAATATTATCGAGATAATGAGGAAGAGTTTCTGATTAATTACTCTTTAGCAGAAATGGATTTTATCACAGATGTTCCATTGTAAATTCTCTTGGACGTTTTGAGCAATGACGTCAGATTCCGGTCGATATGTGAAATCTGAAAACAATGGGACGAAAATTAGTCGATAAAACTAATAACAACTCACTCCAGAAGAGACAACTCCAATAGTTTCCTTCGCAATTCGCTGAAGAGTTTCAAAGCGCAACTGAAATACAAAATAAAATTTTCGATATCTCTATATTTCATACGGATTCGGCCGACAATTCATCAGAAATTGCTCTCAAATCAGTTGCTGCTTGGAATACATTGTATTGCAAATTTGAGAAATTTGACTGTGCCTGTGAAATGTATATTGTATGTTCGCAATTGTTGAAAATAATTACAATCAATCGGAGATATCGAATATCAACTTCTCCCAGGAGAAGGGATGAAGAATTGTCGAAGTAGAAGGAAATATTCCTTCAAAGGAAACAGACTCATGTATTATGATTTTCTATAGCATTACCTGTCTTTTGCCGCGTATACAATCAAATTGTTGTCGAAAGAAATAAAACGAGATCTGAAATGTGTATCCTTCTGTTACATGTCCAACTTCATGACACAAACACGATTGCATATTCGTGGAAGTGAGAATATCTTTCCAACAACGAACGTACCTGGTTTCGCCGGTATCACCCGGGTCTTGAGATGCATGGAGAAATGTGAGAAGAAAGAGAGCACCACAGATCAGCCTCATGTCGAATAGTACTAGTGGACAGTAACTGAGCGATGGTACAAGTGTAAACTATTCACTAAATGTTCGATGGAGGAACTGTTTATACTTCTTCCTGTGCATAAATTCACGCATGAATGGAATTGAACTGTACTTGTGTATGCTTTTTCCCGAACAGTTTTCATAAATCAATTTTCAAACAATATTAAAGTAGAAAAATCAACATCAACAGCCTTTTTAGTAATTACGATTCGATTGATTACGATTTCTTCAGTAAGATCAGATCCCCATGTGAAAAGTGGCAGCCCGGGGCGGCACGAAGTGACCCATTTACTTTCACAGCCAGGAGAGTGAGAAATTCAAGTAGGATTAATGTGCGATGTGTTCTCGAGATCATTACCGAACTATTTATTTATTAAACATAAAAATTGTAAAAAGTTGCATTAATTTAACACAAAAAATTGAAAACTGTTCAAATTACGAATAATAAGTGCAACCGGCCGGACTACCATAGTTGAGAGCTTTTCTTTTATCACGCGACTCACGAGAGGCTCGGCCTATGTGCGGCACAGACCGAAATTTCGAAATGCGTTTTTTTGCAGTTTTGGATGCCCCTGGGTCTAAGTAAGATCCCTGCGAACTATTATGCCATACATGTCATTCTTCGCCGAGGTGCAGCTCCTGTTAGGTGCAGCTCATGAACTTTGAGGCAGTATTTCGCTGTTTCAACGCAATTTATATGAAAACTTTTCTCTTGGAGCTAAGGTCCATTTTCAATGCTCTTCCGATCTATGTAATTTGTTTTATGACATGCTTCTGAATTTGCATGATATGTAATTTAGTTGAGTTACGAAAAATCAAATCGAAAACCAGTAGTTTTCTCTTTCTAGTGTAGTTAGAGTAGGAAAATACATTAGAGCCTCTCTCTCCACATACAAAATAATATAATATATAATTAATCTATATCGTATTCTAATTTATAAAATCACTTTGTAATGATCAGTATTAAATTGTTCCGTAGAAACTTTCCGTCTAGACTTCCGTTGTTTATCGTACGATTTGCGTGCCACGTAGTGTGCATTTACATTTGACGGACTTCTCTTCTCTCTTGTTTGTTTTTCAGTTGTGGTGTAGACCGCGTCGCGAGCGGTGTTTGCTCCCTGGTGAGCTAGTAAAGGTTATTTATTTGAATTATCCGTGTTGTCTTCGCATTTCAAGGGTTCTCAAAGTCCCTTTGGATTTCTTGTCTTTGGTCTTCCTGCCTTTTATCGTCTTGCCTTTTGTTTTCCTGTCTTCTGCCTTATTGCCTTCTTGTGTCTTCTTTTCCGGCAAGTCTTCTTGTCTACGTGCCTTTTGCTTTTCTTTGTGTCTATCACGATACGTGGCGGTACCAATCCAGTGCCAACGCGGGTAGTGGTTTCCACTTAATACTCTGGTGTATTAAGAATCCCGGGACTCATTGTGTGTCGGTCCCAGTCGGTTACTCTTAGTGTAGCGACTGGGTAAATTGTCTCATTGTACTCATTGTGTACAGAGACGGATCCTGTTTGTCGTCGACACAGGGAAAGCCTTGATCGAGGGTCTCGCTAATCCGTGTAATTGATTGCTGACGTGGCTTCCACCACGAAGGTTTCTCAATTGATTGATTACAGTAAGCCGTTCGTCTCGAGGTCTTCCGTCACGAGGATCAACAAGAGTCGCCCAGAAGTGCAAACTGTTCTACCGTCGGAGGTGAATCTACTGCTACCGAAGGTGCGTATTCTTTACATGGGGGCCAAGCACGGGTTCGAATAAGTGGATCGATAATCTTTGAAATCAGTCATTGATTGATTATTATTGATTGATTGGAACGAAATAAGTATATTATTGGTGTATTGTGTGTGAAATAAGTATGTCGCAGATATCAATCACGATGGATGCCGACAAGATTGGAGAGAACAGAGTGGAGCCTTCTCTGAGTGGAATGAACCTTCAAGACAATGTCAACCCTTCTCACGATGAACCAATGCCGCTGGACCAGCACGGACTGCTAGCGGATGCAGCCATGACGCAACCGTCGTTGGCTCAGCAAGTGAGTACAGAGTCTGAACCAACCAAAATGACTAGAGGGAAAGTGACTGACATTGAAAGTGGCAAGGATGTCAAAATGTTAGTGAAGAGGGTGAAAGAGAAAGTGGAAGATATGAAGGAGAGTGTCATTAGAGAGGCCGAGTTTCTCCAGATGTCTCAGAGAAAATGTGAGAGTTTGCGTACTGCTTTCGCAAAGGATAAGGAGGCCATAGTACTACTTTTGGATAAGGGGGTTGTATGGGATGATGGCATGGAAGAGAGAATGGGAGATAGTGAGGATAGTAGTGAGGAATGGAGAGAGAGTGAGGGCATGCGCGCGATGCGAGATAAACTCACAGAACAGGTGGATAAACTGGCAGATATGGAAAAAAAGTCCAGCGTGATCATAGAGGACACTGACTGCGCTGATTTAGAGGAATTAAAAGTGAAGTATGATGAGTTGATAGATCTCAAAGCTAAGTGGGAGGATGGTATTGGCCAATGGATGGAAGAGAAAGCGGAATTGGAGAGATGGAGAGAGGATAGCAGAGAGAAACAAGGGATTCTCGAGAAAAAAATGGGCTGTGGGAGCATTGATGAGGTGATCACTAAATATGAGTACATGGCGAAAGAGCTAGAGGGGTATTCAGACAGAGAGATAGAACTGTTGGAATACTTTGATGTGACTTCAATTGGGAAATTGAAGCAGTTTGTGAAAGAGTGTAGCTCGAGATCACTGGAAGAGAGATCTAATATGATACAAAGTGAATTGGATGAGAAGAAAGAGTTGATAGAGGATATCAAATATGTGACACAGGTAGAAGAGGAAGGAGAGATAATAAGAATACTGCAGGTGGCGCAGATGGAGAGGAATGCGCTCGAGCAGGCTGCCCTACAGTTGAACTCGGAATTGACAACTTCTCGTATTCAATTGTTAAGAAGGAAGAGGTGATGAAAATGCAATTAATCTTCTTGTATGACAAGACGGCGGAATACAGAGAGCTGTTGAAGCTGTACGATAAAAAGAGTAGTTATGAAGAGATGAAGAAGCATCTGGAGATCGAATACATGGATAGGAGAGAGGGGGATAGGACGAAGCCAAATAGTTACAGTGGTGGTCAGATGAAGAAGGGAGTAGGCAATGATACTACCTTCAAGTGTTGGATCTGTCAGGACCCAGAACACCGAGCCAGTGCGTGCCCTAAGGTAACGACCGCGGGTCCGGGGGGTACTACATGGAAAGGGCCAAACAGACCACCATCTGCGAAGGGTAATGCTACTGCAGCGAGTAGGCCACCCGTACCTCCACAAGGGACAAAGGGAGGTTTCAATCCTATTCTACCAAAGCCGCCGGGGAGAAGTCCAGTAGCTCCCATTCCGAGAGCCAATGCAGTCACTGTGCCGGATATGATGCAAGTCACCGCGCCGGCGCCGGCTGCAGGTTGGTATTTGGGTCAGAGATTGGGCGTGGACGGAAAACCGGTGGATGCCAGCAATACGAAGTTGCTTGCAGTCAAGTGTGTCGAGACACAGGAGAAGGCTGTAGCTAAGGGGGATGAAATATCCGATGAGAAGGAGCCAGTGTTTGTTAAGAAGTTCAGATTAGCTAAGGGTGTAGTTGGAGGCGTTCAAGTTGAAGCTTGTTTGGACACTGGAGCTGAAGGGAATCTGATTGATCTGAATACCGTTTCGAAGATGAAGGGAGTGGAGATGAAACACCGTGTGCAGTATGGTGTGGAGGACGCCCAGGGTGTCAAGATTAAGACAGTGGGTACGATAGTGGTGGATCTGGAAATGGATGTGGGAGAGAAGTGTAGAGCAGGTTTCTTTGTAACCGAGAGTAATATTCCCTCGATCCTTCTAGGAAATAGTGCACTCGAGGCAATGGGATTGGAAAGGTGGTTGAAGCCCCGGACCCTCGTACTGTAGACGATGCAATAGTGCTCAGAACTAAGAGTGTTGCACCGGGAGAGATGGCAAACATACTAGTAGGTGGAGGGCAACCAGGTCAGGGACCGAAGGTGCTCTGCACTGAAAGTGATTGTGTCGTTGAGGGTGTGAACACGGGAAGTTTGATTGTACGTGTGCCCGTCTGGAACAATTCAGACTCTGATATGTGCTTTAAGAAGCACGATGTGATTGGATGCTGGAATAAAGTGGATAGTGGGATAGAGGAAAGTGAAGGAGTGAGTGTTGAGACACATTCAGAAAGAGTGAATAGAGTGAATAAAGTGTCGAGTCAGAGTGACTGGGAGGAGACTAAGAAAGACCTGGAAGCAAGCAGGAAGGACAAACTGCCCGCTAGATTGGAGAAACTCATCCGTGAGCGTAGTGATGTTTTCGCTACCAAAGATGAGGATCTGGGCAGAATGCATGATCTAGAATGTAACATTCAGATCGATGAGGGCTGCAAGCCAATCAGGCAGAAAGAGCGTCCCGTGCCGTTTGCTATGAAGGGAGCGCTGAGGAAGTTGCTCGATAAAATGATGAATCAAGGGGTCATTCAAAAGTCTAAGTCTCCCTGGTTATCTCCGGTTGTTCTGGTAAAGAAAAAAGATGGATCGATTAGGATTTGTATTGATTTTCGGAGGGTCAATGAAGTGACGAGAGAGGATGCATTCCCTTTGCCATATGTCGAATCTATCCTGCAATCACTGCAAGGGAAGAAGGTGTTTTCGGTGATGGACCTCAGCAGTGGTTTCTGGCAGTTGCCTCTCAACAAGCAAAGTGCAGAAGTCACTGCATTTGCGACAATGGGTGAATTATATGAGTTCACTGTGCTGCCTTTTGGTCTCAACATTAGCCCCGCTATCTTCCAAAGAGCAATGACGAGAGTGCTCAAGGAGGAACTGAGTAAAGAAGGCCGAGATCGAGTAGTCCATTGTTACATAGATGATGTTCTGGTGGCTACGGAGACTGAGGATGCACATGAGAGAGTCTTAGCCAGAGTGCTGGACAAACTCAGAGAGAATGGTCTGTTACTGAATAGGAAGAAGTGCAAAATGATGGTCGGAGAGATCGAGTATCTGGGGCATAGACTAAGTGGGAATGGAGTCCACATGGACGACAAGAAAGTTTCTGCCATTCGTGATTATCAAAAGCCGGAAACGATGGCACAGTTGCAGTCATTTTTGGGGCTCACTGGATACTACAGGAGATTCGTAGATAAGTACGCACTGATTGTACAACCCTTGAATCGGTTGACTGTCACCAAGGGAAGGAAACTGTTGTGGACGGAGGAGGCTGTTAAGGCATTTGATTTCCTTAGAAATCGAATCTCCACCTCTCCAGTGCGACAGCAGCCTGAGTATAGAGGGGCGATGGAAGGAACGAGACCATTCATTCTCACTACAGATGCTAGTGGGTGTGGAATTGGTGCAGTACTAAGTCAAGCAGGATTAGATGGAATTGAGAAGCCTTTGGGTTTCTTCTCACGAGGTTTAAGGGAGTCTGAGAGATCCATGTGCGTAGTGGATACGGAAGCGCTGGCGGTGTACGAGGCGGTGACGCGATGGAAGCACCTGTTGTATGGTGCGAGAACGGTGATCAGAACCGACCATCAACCGCTGGTGACTTTGTTGAAAAGAAAGAATGTAGCCACAAGACTTCTGCGATGGGCGAATGAACTGCAGGCGTATAACCTTGAGATCCAGCATATCAAGGGAAAAAGCAATGTAGTTGCGGACGCACTCAGTAGAAACCCGAGAGAAGGAGCAGAAGAGAGTGAGTTAGATGATGTGGGAGTAGTCATCAACGCAGTCCGAACAAGGCAGATGACTGCTGAGGAGAGGGGTGATGAGGAGAGAAAGAGACAGATGTTGGAAGATCTGGAGGAGAAAGAAAAGATTGATCAATGGATAGTAGACCAAGGAAAAGATCAATGGGTCTTGGAAATGCTCCAAAAGTTAAATGAAGTGAAGATGGGAAAGAGAGATTTGGGAGAGGATGTAGTTGTGTCAGGCACGAACAAAAAGACTTGTTTGGCTGACTGGACGGTTTCTGATGGAATACTATATCTTTTGGGAGAAGATCATGAACAGAGACTGTACATTCCAGAAGGGAGGAGAGATCGGTTTATCCAAGAGATTCATGATTCTCCTCTGTCGGGACATTTGAGCATTAAGAAATTAGTGCAGAAACTGTCACAGGAGGTGTTCTGGGGTACGATGCTCAAAGATGTGCAGAGAGTAGTGAGGGGCTGCGAGAGATGTCTTCTCGCGAATTCTCAAAAGAGAATAATTCCTGAATTGAAACCGATTCTTGCACAGAATCCAATGGATGTAGTTGGAATAGATTTGATCGAGATGGGAAGAGGAGTGAACGGTGGGAAGTATGTGATCACTATTATCGACCATTTTACTAAGTTTGCGGGTGCATACGCAGTAAAGGATAAGAAGGCTGAGACGGTGGCGGAGGTATTCCTCACTAGATGGGTGCTAGAGTGTGGAAGGACACCCAAGCAATTGATATCGGATAACGGTACAGAGTTGGTGAATCAAATGATGGCTGAAATCTCGAAGAGATTTGAAATAGATAGAAAATTGACCTTGCCATACCATAGCAGAGCGAATGGTCTGACGGAGAGGTTTAATCGAACTATTACGGAAATTATGAGAAGGATAAGAATGAGGGATGACGAATGGGAGGAGGCACTACCTTTCGCTGTTTATGCATATAACACGAGTCCACACGGGGCCACGGGAGAAGCGCCCGCGTATTTGTTGTATGGCAGAGAGCAGAGACTCCCGAATAGTCAATTGCCTCAAGGAAATCCGGCATATATGGTAGATGTGGATATAGATGATTGTAAGAGACGGTTGAATTGGATGATGGAGAAAACTAGAACGATTGTGGTTTCTAGACTGGAGAATGAAAGAAGAAAGATGAAGGTCATTTATGATGAGAACAGCAAGAACAACAGAGGAAAATTTCCTGTGGTCGGTGACAGAGTGTATGTGAAAATAGAACCGAAACAGGGGGACCTCAAGAAGATCGTGTGGCAGTTTGAGGGTCCTTATAGAGTAGTAGGCCGAAGCGATACTACAGTAACGGTAGTAAAGGTCGGGAATGGATTTGAAGATGGTGGAAATACTGATAAGAAAGTAGTACAGTTGGACCGTGTAAGATTGGTGCCCAAAGAGATCAGTGAACCTGAAATAGCTACAGTATGCAAAGTGGTTGTAATGGGTGATTCCGAGAAGGTGGTCGGTAATCAAAGTGATTGCAGAGCATCGATCGACAAGACTTCCCTTCTACATCCCGATGCCGAATGCGGTGAGTGTGGACCAAGGATGGTCAAAGATGTCTTCCCCGGTGCTGGATCGGCGGGCGCGCTGCAGTACAAGAGTTTGAGAAGATTGGCGGCGATCATCGATGTTGTCCAAGTGGGACTACAACACTTTCCGCTACAAGTGATGCAGAAGGTCACTGACAAGTTGAATTCGGGAGACATCAGCCATAAGGCCATCGTGAAGGCTTATCGGAACGGAAGCTGCTTTCACAGAGTAAATGAAGTGCAGAGATTGGCCGGACGAAAGGTGTGCATTCTCAATGAACCGGAGAGAACGAATGACGCGGTATCCGAGGCTATCTCGAGACCAGACAGCAAATCGTCAGTGATGTACCTACCGCGATCTTCAAGCGTCAACCAGATGAATGGAAACTGGCAGAACCTGACTGTTGATTCGTTCGACAATCTGACTCAGTTGACGATAACTCTGGAAGCACTGGTGGAAAGGAGGACATTGCCCAAGCTGATGATAGTTATCACTCCGAGATCGTCAACTCAAGAGGAGATGGATAACATGAAAATCTTCCTGTCCGAGATAGATGGAGGGAATTTCCATCCTCTGGTCTGCGGATTTCCTCCCCATTGAGACCGACGAGAAGAAGGAGAACGACATCAAGGACATCCAGAAGGCCATGACGATGACATCGGTGTGTGGGAACATGCCTGCGAACCTGGTGGTTGCCTCTCAAGTCTCTTGCCTAGTAAGAGGAGTCTTCCCAATATGCGGCATGGTACGAGCTGACCAGATCCGAGGCAAGGAGGAACTGGAGCGTATCTTCATGCACGTTGCTCAAGGAGCGAAACTTCAAGAGAAGTCAGTGGCATTGAAGAGACCGATCGTCGCTGCAGGCGGCCCAGTGGCTAAGAAGGGCTTTGGATGGAATGGAAACAGATTCCCGAATAACAAGTTCTCCAAGAGCACTGAGATGGGCAAGGCGAAAGTTGAAAAGGGATTGGAGAATTTCGGAGGGCGGAGATGCCGGAAGTGCGAGAGTAAAGAGCACATTTTCCGTGATTGCCCTGCACGTGACGACTAATGGAGGAACGAGAACGAGGACGTTCGCATTTGAGAGGGGGGCATGTAGTTAGAGTAGGAAAATACATTAGAGCCTCTCTCTCCACATACAAAATAATATAATATATAATTAATCTATATCGTATTCTAATTTATAAAATCACTTTGTAATGATCAGTATTAAATTGTTCCGTAGAAACTTTCCGTCTAGACTTCCGTTGTTTATCGTACGATTTGCGTGCCACGTAGTGTACATTTACATTTGACGGACTTCTCTTCTCTCTTGTTTGTTTTTTCAGTTGTGGTGTAGACCGCGTCGCGAGCGGTGTTTGCTCCCTGGTGAGCTAGTAAAGGTTATTTATTTGAATTATCCGTGTTGTCTTCGCATTTCAAGGGTTCTCAAAGTCCCTTTGGATTTCTTGTCTTTGGTCTTCCTGCCTTTTATCGTCTTGCCTTTTGTTTTCCTGTCTTCTGCCTTATTGCCTTCTTGTGTCTTCTTTTCCGGCAAGTCTTCTTGTCTACGTGCCTTTTGCTTTTCTTTGTGTCTATCACGATACGTGGCGGTACCAATCCAGTGCCAACGCGGGTAGTGGTTTCCACTTAATACTCTGGTGTATTAAGAATCCCGGGACTCATTGTGTGTCGGTCCCAGTCGGTTACTCTTAGTGTAGCGACTGGGTAAATTGTCTCATTGTACTCATTGTGTACAGAGACGGATCATGTTTGTCGTCGACACAGGGAAAGCCTTGATCGAGGGTCTCGCTAATCCGTGTAATTGATTGCTGACGTGGCTTCCACCACGAAGGTTTCTCAATTGATTGATTACAGTAAGCCGTTCGTCTCGAGATCTTCCGTCACGAGGATCAACAAGAGTCGCCCAGAAGTGCAAACTGTTCTACCGTCGGAGGTGAATCTACTGCTACCGAAGGTGCGTATTCTTTACACTAGAACGATCCGCTATGTTACTACGATTCGAATGATATGCTGTAGCTCCCATAACTCGGTGGGACGACTGATTTTCGTCGAAAAAAACGATTCATTCCCTCATTTAAACATCATTCTCAGAACACAAAATGAGAGAAATGAATGAGAACAATGAGAGAGGCCGATTCACGTCCTTTTCGTGGGTTACGACTGTTATTTCAGGAGAGTTTCGCGGATTTCCAAGTTCGGATTCATACCTCGTTCATGCAATATCATTATTATCTTGACATGTTACCTCGGCTCCTTTTTTTATCTTGACATACATAATGACAATTATCGACTAATTTCGTGTCGTTTCAGAGCTCTACGCGCTCTCTCAACTCTTTTTGAAAGAAGACAACGATTCGTAAACGAAGAATGTAAGGGCCTCTCTTTTTTCCGTTTTTTCTCTCTCAAAAAGTATAGTTTTCTTAAAATGGAGGGATCGAGGAGAGTGCAAGGCGAGTGTCACCTGTTTTTGAACACTGCACATATGAGTTGTAACAATTTTGTAAATTTTTCGCGACAGAGATTGATTTCCTGTAGAGGGGAACAAAAAATGTTAGAAATGGAACAAACATTTTTTAAAAAATTGTGAGTTAGAGCATGGCATGCAGGAAAAGCAAATTTGTTAGGAGAACGGTTCTCCAACCTCGTCGTTTCCCACACTCGTCTCACATTCAGCGAGCAAACGAGAGAGTGTGCGGAACGAGGAGGGTGGAGAACGCTTCTCCAACAAATTAAACCTTGGAGAACCGTTCTTCTATCAAATTTGCGCTCCGTGTAAAACTAATGGTTCTATTGACTTCATTTTCCAGAGCACTGTCGATAAACTCACTCCTGTCCGTCATCTCTCGATATCGAAGCGGAAGGCCGAGCGGTCGACTCGAACCGCCCATGAACTCAAAAATAATGCGAGGAAGAAATAGCCAAGCCATTGGAGCAATTGAGTCGGATTGTGGAAGGAAGTAATATGCTAAAATTGTATTTATTTTAAAACGGGTGTGAGCAATGTCATTTTGACAGGTTATGTATTTGAGTTTCATTCCCGTTTCTGTCAGTCGTCGTGAGCGGTCCCTCTCCATTTTCCTCTGATGGAGAAGGGACTTCCCTAGTTCCCCGGACCCCCTCGTCTTTCTACCAACGACTCGACAAGATCGGAATCCCCGTCCTAGCCGGCCTGGTCACCGTGGATGGGTATGACCGTTTGATGTTGGCTACTCAGATACCAGTTTCGCTAATTCTCAATTTGATTGATGATTCGAGCTTGGTGGACTCAAGTGGAAGAAAGATGCGCCATCCGTTCGTCAGGACTGCCTTCAGCCTCACGTAACCTCCCCTTTCCTCCTACGTCCATGGTCCTAAGAGAGATCTCGTCTATTCCTCCAGCAACTTCAAAGAAGATAGTCTGTGAATGGGAAGAAGACCGGTCCTCTACCCCGACCCCAGCCGAAATGATCCGTGAATACTGAGAAGAATGATCTTGACCCCTGAAACCACATCCTCACCTGACGTTACCGTCTGACGTGATAAACATTGTATTGTATTATTGTATTTGAGAAATATGTTTGGTTTGTGGTACAGTTGCTTTCAAACGATAAATATTTTTAACAATTGCTTCGCTGCCGTTTTGTTTCAAGATTAGGGATGAGAAAGGCAGAGCAAAATGGCGTTTCTCGTTTTTGGAACATAAGCCATGATATGGAAACATGAGGAAGAGTTGATTTCGAATGTTCGAAAATGTATTTAGGAACATTCTTCAGCTTTGAAATCAGAAAAATATTCACATTCTTCCGATTTACAGCTAATTCTTCCGGAAGAGTCTGCGATTTTTCATCCGGTTTTCATAGTAAGAGTTGATCAAATAATGTGAATCCTTAGGTCTAGTGTACATGGATATGTTCGTAATCACATCTTAGATCATATCAGTTCAACTCTTCGTCATATTTGAATCTGATTTGCATAATACGACCGAAAATCGCAGAAAAAATTGTCTTCCTTTCTCATCCCTATTCAAGATACACCAGAAAAGAAAGAGTGTCTGCCTCTCTCTTCCAGAGCTTATCCACCTCGCTTTCTGGTACAATTCGTTTAAAATATCTGCCAACAATTTGCCATCCCTAGTTCGTCAATATTTTTTCGAAATTTTCGTAAATAACCCGAAAGACGAAATCATTAATTGCAAAAATATCGAGGAATATTGTAATTTTACTTCCCCCGCTAGGAAATCCTCTCCTTCCACGTCTCCGCGGTTCTTCTTCTCATTTTCAAGTTGTTTTTTTTTGTTTTTGTTTTTAAAACATCCGGACAACAATTCCTACTGCATTTTGAACAACAGCTGTTTATTCTATCTCGCCGTTGAGACACGCACAACTGCCGAGTTTCTTTCGTGTCACAACGTTGTCTTACTCTCTCTTATTATCGGTCGGTCGAGCTTGTTTTTGACTGAGAGCCGGCCCCTCTCCTCCCCTAACCCCTGTCGTCCACCCATTCCCACTCACATTTTGTTGTTGTCTGCAGATAAATCGGTCAAATTCTCTGCATTTCCACGTTTCGCAGCTCATTAGACCTCGTTATTACGCTTTTTAACTCATTTTTTAACCAATTCTACATTTCAGAGCTCTAAGCGCTCTCTCTCATCTTCCACAACGGTGTAAATGTAGGTCGATTCGCAAAAGGAGAATGTGAGCGCATTTTTACGGTGTGAAATTGTTATAATAGGGTGTCCCGAAAGTTTTGTCCATTTTATCTTGTAAATTAAATATTTTCGACCTACAGAGATCGAGCGGCTCTATAATGTGTACACAACATAGAACAACCTTTACACTTTAATTATTTAATTTGAGCCGATTGCATCATCGCACTTCCGGTGAAATAAAGCGTTCGGGCGATATGACTGTTCAACCGATCCTTTCCGAGTTTTCACTAAACAAATTTTCTCAAGAATTTGTTGTGGGTGATGCAATCGAGCCACCGGAAATACCACTCCTATCGCAAGGTTCCGGGTTCGATCATGCCACCGATCGCCCGTTTCCGGTCAGCTTACTCTACTCGCCAAGCAGCTCATCGTCTGATCTCAAGATAGGCGACCGCGCCCTATCTCATCGCATCTCTTCGCCGAACAGCCCAGCTCGAAGGAGGATATAAGGAGATCCCGACGCTTCATCGGGGAGAGTAGAGCGATGCTCATCTTGTGTTTATCTATCTTATAAAGTTGCTTCTCTTTTGCTCGCCTATGTTATCTCGCATCGTATCCCGCCTATGGATGGCATCACAACCTCTCTCTCACACACCCTGCTTAGTCATCACGTTTCTCTCCACACTTCTCTTATCCTTTCACTCTCTTCTCGTCTAGACCTTTCTCCTTGATATTCCGCTACCTTAGCCGATTCCCGGCATGAACTCGTCTCCCGACGAGTTCCCTCTATTCCGCATTAGCATGCAGGACGAACTTCCGTCGGCCTGCCCTTTCTTCTCGTATTATTACCGTTCATGTGTCTGGGGTACTGAGTCAGGGGACTCATAATTGGGGTGATCTCTTATAGCTTTACTTCAACGCCGTACTTCGGCATCGTTAGGGCACAGGCACAAGAAATTTGAGCGCGGGGAAAAATCGGAATATAATGCCAATCGAGTTCATTGATAGCGAGAAGTAACTGGAAACCAGCCCGGCTTCCTTGCACGAATTACAAAATCACTACGCAATAGTATTTTTCCCACACAAATCTCAACATTCCCACACAAATCTCAACAAGAAATGGGTTGAGTAGAAAATTTGTTTTTTTTTTTCTTTTTTTCCGTCCCCGATTTTGACATTTTCGGATGTCGTTCTGGAAGCGTTAAAGTTGGAAACAGTTTCAGTAGCTTAATAAAGAGTGCATCGTGTCTCTCTATTGTGGTTTAGGTCTTTGGTAGGGTTCGCCTGCCAAGCAAGATCTTGGGATCCCGAAATGAGGTAATTCAATTATCTCACTTCTTGCAAGAACAATGAAAACAATTTCAAGATCTTGTTTCTTGACAATTTCTTGGAAAGAGAACTTAGTCAACTCTCAGTTTCAAAATATCGCCTTAATCAACATAATTATTCATAATAACATGAATAATTTGCGTTGTGATCACTAGATCGGAACAATGACCATTTCTGATTCACTTTATGATCGGTCGTGCGCGCAATACGAGCGTGTAATGGTAAAAGGCACTCACGGATTCACTAATTTTCTTTTCAATGGGTAGGCTGTAATATAAAAATGACAAACAAAAAAATATTTCCAACGCTTACGGTATAGGTAAGTCGGAATTTCGAAGAATGAGGCCAAACTTGTAAGATACGGGTGTTATGCGTTCGTTAATTGCTGGCGCTGTTGTTTAAACTACGAAATTGTTATAAAAGATTTTAGCAACTTTCTTGAAATATTCTTGGTTCTTATTTATTTCTTGGTTGATTTCAAGAAATAAACAAGAAATCTTCTCATTTCAGTTCTTGACAAGATCATTCTCCTCATTTCGGGAAAAATAGCGGTCTTTTTTCTTGCGAGGCGAACCCTATTCTGTGGTTGCAACAAGCATCCACGATCGAGTAAGAATTTTCTAGACAGAAGTGAAAAAATCAGTCATTTTAGCTTACTGCGTCATCACAACGAAATATTCGCGAGATATTAAAATGGGAAAAAATAGTTCAGCTGTAGCTCCATTTATTACAATACATTTTGGTTGATTGCACCTATGCATAAACTAGAGAAAAAATGTAGAAAAAAAGGACAGAACTTTCGGGACACCCTAATAGTTCTGTTCAAAATAATGGTAAACTGCAATCGGACGCAGAGCGAGATTTTCCTACAGCAATTAATGTTAGATAGATAAATATTCATAGAAGTTTAGGGAGGTATTTTAAGGCGAAGAATGATAATTAGATGTGAGAAGGCTCTTCCCGTGTTCCATCCGACCATTTGAATTGGTCAAAAAAAATCAAAACATCAAAATCAAAAAAACCCAGCCTTGGTAGTGAATAGGGATGCCAAATGAAGAGTGAAATGAAGATCTTCCTCTCCCCGAACAAAGGAATTCTGATTCCCTCCTCTCTTCAAGAAGAGAGGGAGCGGTCGTTCTACTCTTCATGAAGAGTGAGGCCCCTCTTCAAGAAGACTAATAGTGTTAATCGACTGATATTTCAATCTAAATGACGCGTGCATCTCTAATTAGCATGGGATTAGTGTGGATGTCTGAAATAATCCCAAATTAGCATGTTGTGGGAGCCATGCGGGGCACAATTCCCCATCACTGTTCCCTCTTCTTGAAGAGGGGGGAACGACCGCTCACCTCTTCTTGAAGAGTTAATCCCCCCTTTCCTTTCACCGCTCTTCATTTCGCGAAAATCTCTTCATTTGGCATCCCTATTAGTGAACTCTGAGAATTCCGTTGGTCGTTTCAAATCTACTCTAATTTTTTGCCGAGCCATATCGAGCTCCGACATGCCGGGATATAAGGGTTTAAAATTTTGCCGAAGCATATCGATCTTATTTTATTTTCGATTGCTCTCTTTTTTCCTTCCGATTCGACTGACATCCTTTTCAGTGATCACACTTTGACTGAAGTTCGAGGAATTCTGCACGGGCACGAGGAGAGGCACATACGGAGTGCGCAGAACGAGTGCAATCCGATTACTCATGAAGAGCGATCAGTAAAGGACACAAAGCGAGGCCAATTAGGGAGGTATTTTAAGGCGAAGAATGATAATTAGAAATGAGTAGGCCATTTTCACACCATTTTCTCAACCTTCGACTACCCATGCCCCCCCCCCTTCGTCTAGTATGTACGTGTCGATAAACATGACATTATACAGGATTGGGGAATACCAGATATCCTCCCAATAGGTCAAGCCCTTCCTAATTTGGGTAGGAAATGGAGGTCGGTTGCGATAAAATTAGAAAGAGGGATGCGACAAATGCCACTTTGATATGTTCGTTGAATAGGGACAATTTTGTTGTTTTACGGTTGTTTTCAAACGATAAATATATTGTATTACTATTACTTTGGCAGAGACTTATCGTCTTCCAGTTTCGGATACAGGGATTTATTATTTTTAACTTTATTTATTTATATAAATTTATCAAATCATGTTGAGCACCATTAGTACAACAAATAGAGGTCCTAATAATCACCCTCTCAGACATCTTCTCTGGAGTTGAGAGTCTCATCTATGGCCGAGTCGAGGGACAGGATCTGATGGAGTTTGATGGCAAGGATGTCGAGAAAAAGGAATCAAAGAGCTTTTATGATATTGTATTCGCTGTAAAAGACAGAGTTCTCTTAATATTTTTATACGAAAAACAAATACTTCGAACAAATATCATGCGGTTAGGGCTGCTGTCATAGGAGTAAACAATGCAAAATTTTCACGTGAACACAGCCTCTGTATACAAAACACTGGATATGGCCGATGAAAAGGAAGGGGTACGGTATATATCGGATACTGTAGAGATCAAAGATCACCGAGACCGTGTGGTCAGGATCTTTGGATCTTTGGGGATTGAGATCATTGGAAAAGGGGGGATCAAAGACCAAAGATCAATCGTCTCGGTCCTGGCTGCACCGGCTTGAGGATCTTCTTGAGTTCGGATTGGAGTTTTCAATCGATTGCTGGCGAACTACCGCAGCAGAGGCGTACTGTGGCAGCGACGAGCGGCGCTGGTACCGTACCTGAGCGGGTATTGATTTTTTCACGGGAAAAAATGTTTTAAAAGACCGATTCACAATGAATCGCTACTGCTAATAATTTCAAAAAATATGATTTTTAAATTATAAATATTATTTACCCGTTGGTAGTATCCGTCTCTTACTGAGGAGAAGATTGCTGCGAACAGTTGCGACCAGGCAAGCAGCGTCTCGCATCTGTAAAAGATCAAAGATCAAGGAACAAAAACAAAAGTTTCTAATGTTCTTGAGTGGAGTCCCTAATGAATAAACTGTCTTAGAGGTGTCTTGGCGAGAAAGATCAAAGATCAAAGATTGCGAACCTCTTGTGTGCCCCTCCGTCGAGTCGGACGCACTCTGCGATCGCGGCGTCGGCCAGCACTGTAAATACATCTCAATCGAAGAAAATGGCTGCATAAAAAAGGCTGCATATTTGCTTGAAAGTTTGATTGTGTACCTCTTTTGAAGTTAGTAATTGATCAAACTGTCTTACTCACCCGAGAAGAGATCAGGCCTGAATCCGAGCGGGCAAAGGGCGACGAACGACTCGCCGTAACGAGTCGCGTGAGCCAGCACCTTAATTAATTAATTTACAAAAATCATTTTAATAAAATAAAAATAAAATCACCTTCTCCGATCGCTCAATATTCTCTACTGCATCCGTGATCAGGATGTAGGTCGACTCGGAGAGTTGATTGAGCTGAGAAATAAAATATTTCTATATACAAAACATTGAGAACAATACACTTCTGTTATTGACAAAAATATAATTAATGTTTAAAAAAATATACTTAAATAAGTATTTATTCACCTGCTCCTCTTGTAGATTGCTTAGAAGTCCGCGGAAATCGGGCCGGGAACCGGACGCCCGCTTCATGATGAGGTCACCGATGGAGGGCCTTAATGGATACTATGATATTTGATCATTAGTCTTCATTCGGTTTTTACACACATTTAAACACGATTTCAGTCACAGTTCTAACTCGTATTCCTTATGGTGCGTTTATTGTCGCCTGGCCCCCCAAGTTGAGCGGTCAGAATAACAATTCTGACCCCTCAGAACGACCATTCTGACCCCCCAGAATGATCATTCTGGGGGGTCAGAATGGTCGTTCTGAGGGGTCAGAATTGTCATTCTGACCACTCAACCTGAGGGGTCAGGCGACAATAAACGCACCATTACTAAAAGCAATTTCATCATATTTATTTACAAATAAATTGAAATTGCTTTCTTTAATTATTGATTTTTTTAAAATTTGTGTTTTGATCACGAACCTAACACAAAAGATTCGAATATGAAGCTCATAGTAGTTTTTCATAGTATTTTTTTTATCATAGTTTTTTTTTAAATTTTTGATCACCCAACTTTTTGGCTCTAATAGTAATAGGTATCATATTGGTAATCATAATCATATTGGTAATCATAACTAATAGTAATCATATTACCTACATCAATATACCTAATCATACATACCTCTCCCTCCTCAGTTTGGAGAATCCTTGCCAGTCAGCTTGGGCAACCCGGCAAGTATTTCGCCCACCTGGTACCACTTCGAGAAGAGGGCCCGGATCGCCTACATCTAATTCAAGTCGCTAACTTTCAAGAAAGGCCCAGTCGACGAGACTACGACGTGAGTTCCCACTTAGGTTGATACACGCTAGTCAGGACGTTACTGGTTGCTGGAAGATCTACTTCTACGCTCAATGTCAATCGTCCAAGATCGACACTTCAATTGACCAAAGAAGCCAAGCAAGATCCATTCCCTTGACCCAGTTGCCTCGAATTCGAAGATCCCGACCTCCTCTGCCCCCGAATGATACCTCCTGCAGGCCCTTGCCTTGATGTCAGGATAAATATGTATGTATTTAGTAATCATATTGGCAAACTTAGACAATTGGTGAAACTTACTTGGCGCTCTTGTAGCTCTGCTGTATCCTGAGTCGATTTAGCTGCGGGACGAGGCCGGCGGAGGAGTTCTTGCGACTGCCCGACGAGTGCTTCGCAACTACCTCCTGCCGATTAAAAAATTACTAATTAAAAATAGTTATAAATACAAAAAGTTGCATAATTTAGATATTGTTCTTTCTTTTTTACCAATTGATAAAAGCAAAGGTGTGTCATGTCATGTGATTTAACAGTCGCAACATTTTACAAAAATTGTTAATATATAAAGTTTTACTATTCTGTGCTAGAAGCCGCATATTCTCCCAACCAAAAAAAGATTTTGTTTTCCATTTAAATTGAGTTTGCATCCCCGCCTCTAACTGCCGAATTGTGATGCGAAATGTTATCAGTGCCAGTCCGTTCCGAACTGTGTCTGGCCGGCGGCATTTCAAAAGTCGGCCCAAACCACATTTCCTCCAACTATATCGAATTACTGAACCAGACAACATACTTTGGGCGAAAGGAGAAGAGGGGAGGGGCAAATAACGTTAGCCCCAGAAACTCTATGCTCTTCCAAAACTACTTCAAAGCTGCTGCTACTGAATCCACTTTAGCTAGCGAGATTCGTGCGAAAAAGAGGGAGGAAGGAATGCCGGATGCTATAGCTAATGGACGACGGCGGCCTTTTCCTCATTGCGTGTATCGCTTTCTGCAATTTGAGAATGCTCGTCGTCAGCGCACCACTAGGGGAAATGAGAGGCGGAAATGTGTCGCGGTACTGAAACGAGTGAGGCCATTTGAAAATAACAAATCGTTCCAAGACAGCCCCAAGGAAGACGTCTCAATTGGAAAAAGATTTTTATATTACGTACGTAGACTACGTAAGATGGTTGGTCTCTCAGTTTCTAGACTCGATGAATCTCCTTCTGAGATTGATGATTTGAGTTTGGTTGACGCAGATTCAAGAAAGCAGACACCATCTTTCTTTATTCTAACGCAAAATCTTCAACGTCAAGCTCGCGAGATCACTATTCCTTCTCCAGCCAATAATTCTGGGTCTGTGATATGGAAAGAAGACCGATCTCGACGCTCAATACTGGACAAAATGAATCATTCTAAAGAAGACCATCGACCACGTCTGAAACCTATATGAAACCTTGATCAGCGCCCCTAAAGCGACACTGATAAATTTGTATTTGTATTTGTATTTGTATTATTTTTCAAAAATATTGTTTAAAATACATTGCAGGTCAGACAGAAAAGCCAAGTGAGAATGTATTTCAGTTTATGGCTATTTTGTCTCTGCCGATTGAAATGCTAATACTAATCATAATAATAACAATAATGCAATTATTAAAATTACCAACCTGAAGATCGGCCTGCATCGTGCTCTGGCACAGTGAGCGCGAGCGACGGCGGTCCTTGCCCTGAAAGATCACAACTAAACTTTAATCATACTGTTCCTAAAACTGTTAACTCTCGCTGTTTATAGTTTTACATATACCAGACTACCATCATACCACCAGTAATCGACAAACCCACCAGCATTGGCGCGCGTTCTCTCTGCATGTCTAGCTATTCCCAACGTTGTGGACTAGAATGGCCTATCCTAGCCACTCACCGTATTCGGCAGGCTATTCAGGGAAAACATGATCAAATTCCGTCGGACGAGACCCACCCCTTTCATACACCCTCACCTATGGACTGCGAGGTTCACGTCTTCAGCAAGCGAATTACGAGAACTGATTCGCTTATTTACCCACAAGCATTTCAAATCCTTTCACTCTCGATTGTACAAGCCCCATGTCATTCTTTCCCGGAATATCTCCCTAATCCTCTCATGCGCACGACCCTAGTTTGGGCGCCATTGTGTGTGAACGGCCACGTCCGCCAACAAAATTATCTAGCGAAGAGAGCATAAAATAGATAGGGTGGTCAGTGGTGGATCTCATTCTCGGGATGCTGGATATAGAGTTAGATATTGTCGCCTAAACCCAATCACCCTTTGCGAAGTGCACCCTTTCCCACAAAAGCGGATGAAGTATGTAAAAAATGCTATACGATATCCTACAGTAATCAGGCTACCGTAGTCTGATGGAACCGTACCTGGGGCACGAGTAAGTTGGTGGAGCCGTTGGGGGTGCCGACGGGAGGCGTGCCGACGAGCGGGGAGCGGGAGGAGATCGATCCGCGGCGCGGATCCTGCAGCGATAATGCCATATTACAGGATTACGGTAACGCAACAATTACGGTAACTAATGTTTCATGTCGACAACGATAACTCGACGGGAAAGGCAATAGGGCGCGTTTAAAGGAATCTGCAGACGCCTTAGTGCTGCACCTAGTGAGCAAATCTTATCTAGTGAAGGAGAGGGTTCACGTGCAGGCCAAGCCCGTCTCTAGTTGTGCAGTATCTTTTCGCTTCTTCTTCGCTAGTTCTCGGAATTGGACAAATTGGGTCCTGCGTGCGCGCAGAGACAGAGGACCCAATGGAAATGAGTGTGGGTATGTGGATACACACTAGACAGAGGGAGACGGGGCGGGAAGAACCGCATAACGTCCCAGGACCGTATCCGGAGCCGGCATTCAGGAAGCACATTGTCGCGCCTCCTGCTGCTCAGCAATGTACAGCAAACGATGTGGTGTTAGTGTGTGCCGCTGGCAAGAATGAATCCCTGATTGTCTAGAAAAAGAAAGCGAGCCCCGTCGTCTTCTCTGAATTGGAAGGAGATTGCATACGAGATAAGGAGGTGTCACGTTACGATAGTTGATTGCGAATACGGCGCGCGCACGTTTTTTTTGTATTGCAAAGAAGAAGTATAGGGACGGCAGGAGCAACACTCGAAAGCTCATTTCCTCCCGATGTCGAATCGAGACCTAACTTATTTCAAGGAGGGGATTTTTAGGGGCACATGGGGACTTGTACGAACACTAGTGGGACAAGTGCCGACTGTACTCTCAAGTAAAAGCAAAATGAGTCCAGGACGACTTGAAGGAGAATGACGAGTTAAAATTTCTTGACCGTACCGGGGGTGGATCTCTGGACCATAAAGGGGTAACTCGAAGGAGAGCCAAGTTGTACAGTACTTTAGTGTGCATAAGGGGTCAGATTGTTACAGTACGCACTGTGGAATCGGTTCGGACTAGAACAAGACAGTAAAGTTAGATTGAAATAACGCATATTGGGTATCTGTCGTAATTGGAAGTCGCATTACATTCAAGTACCCATTAATGTTCACGGAACTAGATACCGAATGTACTTTTGCATGATTGTTTTCAACAAATTGCATCCTTATTCAAAGGTGTCTGAATGAGCAGACAAGTGTGAGCCGGAAACAGAGTTTAAGCTTAACGGGAGCTGTACAAAGTGCAAAACAAATAAATTTCCTATTGCGGATTTTTTTGTGAGTCTACGACTAGTGCGCATGTTGCAGAATAATAGCAAAGGACTATAGGCCACATTCACAGCATATTCTTCTAAGAGCTATTCTTTTAACTCGTAGAAAATTACATTCTAGAATTTGTTTCCGTCGTCTTGATGTTCAGCGCAGAAAACATGGTGATCAGAAGTCGTTGCTATTACATTTATAAAATCTAAACGTAATAGCAACGACGTCTGATTACGACTTCCGATCATATCAAAAAGCCAAATAACGAACTTCCGTTGTTTACCATACAGGAACATTGGCGACCCTCTCGCTTTTGCGTGCTCTCTCGTCTCGGTAAACACAGGAAGTCCCAGTTGATCGTATCATGTTTGATCTTGTTTGATCGTATCATTCTATAAATGTAATAACTGTCTACAGTACCTTCATATCGGGTGATGAAGCAATCGATCGTAGAGCTGTGAGAGGCTTGTGCGCGACGGGGGGCGTACCTGAATTCAATTTGTTTATTAATTAAGTTAATTACTTTTTTTTATTATTTTCGAAAATAGTGAAATACCAGGAGAGGTGGCTGCTGCGTTTTGCTGTTGCCGCTTTTCGCAGGCGATTTGTTGAGCGCTGCAATTTATTTATTCCAAATTATTTTTAAAACAATTTTGGCAAACTCGAAACTTGTATCGTTTGTGCTGCTTTTTTGAGCTCTTCCCAGCAATTTCTTCCCACCCCAGACATGCAAATTGAAGTTGCACAAAAAGGTCCTCTTCCAGGAACGACTGCGCGCTGCATAATTTTTCTAGACTGCTCTTTTTTCTTTCTTATTTTCGTTCCTGGTTCTCGGAAATGTCCTAGTGCACTGGGAAAAATAGAGCAGTTTTTTTTTAAAATTAGCATATTTCTCGGTGGGCAAAGGCAAGGAATGTTTCTTTCATTCATCTGCGTACGTGCAAGCATACAACCAAAGGTCGGCATCTTGCTCTCTCTAGAATATCCAATTTTCGCTGCTCCCGGTGCTTTTTAAAAGAATGTCCGTTACGTCCTCCGGTTAATGCAATGAACAATGGAGTTGGGAAGCGCGCGTAAACCGCGCGCAATTCACTACTAATCTACTAAAGCGTGCGCGCAGGCTTAGTGCTTGCAAGTTCCCGCGCACTTCGCTGAATGAGTTCGCATTTTAACATCCCGATTTCAATCTGGTAAGGGCAGCGACCTTTCATTCTCACATCCGGGTGCCTCTAGAAAAAACACCAAAATTCACATGTCTGCGTCTGACTCTCCTCGTTCCCTATGCTCTCTCGCGTTTCTCTTACCTACGGCAGGAATTCTCTGCTTACAAAATCGCGTGGTTTCCGCACACTGATGCACGCAGTTCGTGTGACATTTTGTTCCCCGAAACGTCCCCAAGATCACGTTTCTAACACTACACATCCGCCTGGATGGCATATTTCAGCGCGCTTCTTACAATTAGGTAAAAAAAGGTGAAAGGAAGCTAAATTCGCTTATTTTCAAATAAAATCAATGAATGATTGCGATTCTTTGCTAAGCTACGGTGAGTTAGTACAATTAGATGACTCATTATTGGTATGTACACTTCGACAGATTGCAGTAACGAAAGGATAGCTTTCGCTGCTGCTAATTGCAATGTATTTTGTTTATGAATGTTCTATCATTTGACACTGTGCCCTCAAATGCTTTACATGTCGCTGCCGGCATTCTATGTAACCGTCGACAAGCACTCTAACTTGTTGACTCCTTTTCTCTCCTTACTTCACATCATTTTGGGGGTGGGGGTGGACGGGCCGACTAAGAACTACGAGTCCCGTTTGTTATGCTCTGTTTTCGCCGCTTTCCGAACAACGGAACACGAATTCCGGCCCGGAAAAGGGAGGGACGAAGGGCGGAAACGCGGAGAAAAGAAGAGAAGAAGGATGAAAACAGACCCGGAGCCCACTAATTATGCGATGAAACGCGTATGGATACGGAGAGAAATGAAAAGGGGCAAGGAAAAATGACGGGAAAACGCGCGTCATTCACTAGGAGCACACACAGAACGAATATAACAAATATTGAGTTTATCCCGCAAGACGATGTGACATCAAGCCTACGAAACACTCAATAATGTGTGTAATCGTTCCTCGAGAGAAAGTGTGCAAAAATAAGAGCTTTGTAAGTATATCATCTGGGTGTCTCGTTTTCTACGCATTCTGTGTACACTCAGTCGGCTGCATATAGAATGTGTGCCTATATCAAGAGAAGGAGGAACAACAATTGTGAGGGTGGGGCTGGCATTTGTATACAAATGAGAGCGGGGTGGGTGTGAAAAACAGCGCCTATTTGTGCCACTGTTGCGCACGCGAACGCAATTTTGTCCCGGCAATGACCAATATTTTTGGTCGGGGAAATTTTGGGGGTTTTTTTTGTGGGGTTTTTTTATTTATTTTTTTTTTTTTCAGCAAAACATCGCCTGCAAAATGCAACGTCGCTCAATTTGAAAATTCGGTTTAGGCACTCTTAAAATATTTTCGAAACATTTTTTGAGGTGACGTTTCAGAGAAGTTGCAACTTTGCACAGTTTGGTATAAAAAAAGTTGAATACGTGTCATCACCCGTTCAAGTGTAGGAATTGCAGAAAATAGTTTTTAAATATTCGGTTGAGCACTTTTTTCAAATTTGAATTATAATTAAATCGATCACCTTGCGAATCGATTGGTCGACGAAACTCGCCTCGCTTTCTTCTTGTAAATCGGAACGACGACTGTCTCACTGCAAAAATCAATCGATATTTTTTTTAAAAATTACCGTAACCCTACCGTAACCTTCAAATTCGACTTACAACATTGTCTTTGAGATGGGAGAAGGAGGGGGAAACGGATGTGTCAGAAAATATGGTAGTCTCGAGCACTAGTGAAAAATGCGGAATCGAGAAGGGGCGGGGAGGAAAGATTTCGAGAAGGAGGAGAGAGAGAGAGAGAGAGAGAGAGAGAGAGAGAGATCTGTGTGGCGCTGGCTCATTAGATCCTGTTTTCTCACCAAATTTCAGCATACACGACACGACAGGGACTCGCCTATAGAGAGGAGTATGAAGGCGTATGAAAAATACAAGAGACGTGTATGGGTTGCCCGATTACGGTATGAGATGGGAGAGAGAGATGGGTTCGCAGAACGGCCGTGTAAACACGTGCATTATTTAGTGAGATGTACGAGAGTCCTGACTCCGTTAGCAGCCCGAATGCATTATCCCACTCTGATTTTATGAAAAATCACGCCACAGCCCGGCCAAATATCAAAAATTATATACGAGCGTACAAAAAATGTAGAAGCTCTCTCACATCTCGCATTAAAGAACCCCTTTCTGGAGGTATGTAATCAAGCTGAATGAAACTTGAGGCGGGATAAAGCAGCAGAAGAATAGGGAGCATTAGATTATCAACCTTTGCGATTTCGTTAATTGCCCGATGAAAATATGGCCACTGCATGCGACTTTATGATACACTGAGCGGAAAGTCTCCCACTTTCTTTATTCTGGAGACGTTATCTCCTGCTGCGAAATCGAAAGATGGAGTCATCACATCTCCTAATAATTGGAGATGTGAACACTCCAGAGTAAGGAAAGCTGGAGGCTTCGCGCTCTGCACACAGAAAAAAATCTTATATGAGGCCCCTAATCCCTTTAAAAGTCTTATATATACGAACAAAAGTCTGATATATAAGACTTTTGAGGAGGCTAAGGGCCTCATATAAGACTTTTTTTTTCTGTGTGTGTGTAGATTTGAGTCGGACAGCGACGGTCAGCTCCCGCCCCAGCACATGCAACAAAAACTATATACATATATTTATGGGCCTGTTTTCCCTCCCAAGACCACCGCATGATCTATCATTTTCTGCAGGACTAGCAGTGGACTTCCAGGAGTAATGGTCAGACTCTCTCCATTCTACACGCTCTCTCATCGGTCAGACGGTGGGAGAGAGCATGTGCAATGGAGAGACACAGATCACTTGCTCACTTCCAGCGTTGTCGCAGCGTACCGTGACCTTTCCATTTATTTGTAGGCTGCTAGCATGGCAAGACAAATAACCGAGAGGACACCATTTATGTTATTCTGTATTGCCACGGATTGTAATGGTAAACCAATTTTAAATATGGACTCTGCCATTTGATATGCTCAAATTTACCCACACTGTGCTTGATGTATTCTGTATTTTTCCACCAATTTACGCCTATTAATAGTTGTTGCATTCATATGTAACTATAGATTTCTCTTCTTTACGAAATAGCCTAGAGTAGGTCGCACATTTCGATTCGGAGATGCTTGAAATTCCTCCTTCTCCTCCTCCTTTTCTCTCTTCGTCTTTTCACACAGACATCGGCTCATCCGGAATCTAGAGGAGGAGCGCGCAAGTCCAATTTTCGACACAGGATCTCTCTCTCTCTTTCTCTCTCTCTTTCGCTCTCTCACCCTATGCATTCCAATCTTCTACGTCTACCAATAGACCCTGTTTCCGAATTACCAGAGAGCGCTGATTGCAAATAACGCGAAGGCTCACATCATTCCAACGAGAAAGGAAGGAAAAAACAGGATTGACAGAGTGTAATCTCATTGTCAGCGCCAAGGCATGGATTTCAAATAAGGCGCGAAATTATGATCTCGAGGCGAAGAAAAAGGCCAAATAATTGTAATTGTGAGACACCGATCTATCGCTGAACCACAAAATGAATAATAAAGTAGGGTACTCTACGGTAGTCAGGGTATTTCATATAACCAAAAGATCAGACTGTGACGAACTTCTGGATACGGTATTCAAAATACGGTAATCGAAGAGCACGGACAACATGAGCGACTGTTCTCTTTCGACACCAGCTGACTGCATGTGTTCGCGCGTGTTTTCGTATGCAAAATTGAGACAGGAAAAGATTCCAGCCGGTTGGCTATACGATGTAATTTGATTCAGTTGCGCATCGTGCGGTCGCGCGCGATTACAGATCTGTGTGGTGTCGCAGCATGCGCGCAGCGATCCAATTAGCGTGCGAGGGTGGCGGCCCCCGGAAAAGCAGATAGTCGCGGAACAATTAAATTGCAGGAAATGGCTGGGGGCGCAATGGTGTTAGCCGCAGCGAACCCACATGCACCCCCGGTATACAGGAGGAAAACGCGCGAATGGTTTATTGGCCTTGGGAGTGCGATAAAGTGATTCGACGGTGTTGTTTCTTCGGTTTTTGCACCGAATATCGTAGGGACCAACTGTATAATATTGTATTAAACGCACAATATCCACAAGTGTAGCCAGAGCGGTGGTTAGAGGTAAAAGGCAACTCTAATCCTAGGAAAACTTAATTCAATTCAGTTATTTATCACGTCAGGCAATAGTGTGAGGATGGGCCTAATAAAAAACAATATATTTTCGTGAAATAGTTTTCTTGCATTTTCACGAATTTCGCAAGTTTGCGTGAGAAGCGGAAAGAAAATAGAGGTGAAATGCGCACGCGGTTGATGGAAGTGAGCGAAAAGTCGACGAAATTGCATGGTAAAGTCGTGGGTGTCAAATTGGCGGCTCTTTCCCACACTTTCGATCTATTCGGTCGCCCAAATTGCATCTATCCACATGATTCCAAACTTACTGAGGAGGGTTAGAGCGAGAGAATATGCTAAATTGAGAGAGTCCCTCTCGATTTCACACGCTCTCTCACTCCAAAGGCCTTTCTGTAAGGTTGACCGGTTTGTGGAATGATGTGTATCGTGCGAGAATGCCAACATCACACATAGCGTCAAACCTCCGGAAAGGGGTCCGACGCGAAAGATGGAGGCATGAGAGAATCACTTCCCGCTTTCACACGCGCTTACCCCTCTATGGATGTTTCGACGGTGGTGGACCAATGAAACGGACTGTGTGCGGTAACGAGATGATGGAACCAAACCGAATTGTTCAACTTCGGTTCTCGGAACACATAAAACCGAATAACATCGAACCGTATTGTATCACGTCCACTTGTTCCCTATGATAACATAATGCGTTGTCCGAAAAACAACCAAGAAAGCGCGTATTACCGATACATTTTTTGGATATTTTTTCAAAAAAAATTTCCTACAAAAACGCGCGTGCATTACAAAAAAAAACTGACTGATGACTGAATACAACTGATTTTGTCGGCGTGTTTTGTGGTTCTGTTTTTTAGTTGCAACGAATTCCCAAGACAGTGACAAGACAGGCGGGAAGTTTTTTTTTGCGAACGCCTGAGGAAGTTGTCACGTTTCGTCTCCCCCGTCATTTTTGTCTACAGATTCTCACAAAATAGAATATTTATAGATTAACATTCGAACGAACAAAAACCATTTAACAACTACTCTAGTCGTCCGCGAAGAAGCTTCAGAGCCATATTCGTGCACTACAAAATACCAGGATGCGCGAGAAACAGTAAGAACGCGAATTGCTGCAAAATCTCACCCCAAAGCGAAGAGGTATCGGGGAAAAAACGGCTATTCAATGAATCCGAGAGCGAAAAACAGCGAAAAGAGAGCCGGGAGGCATCGTAAATCACGCATTTTGTATGGCAGCGCGGGGCGTGCTAATGAATTGGAATGGGCCTGCTCGTGGTGCATTTTCTGCGGCGGCGCAACCGAATAAAGGACGAGTAACGTCAGGATGCGGAGAAATTAGAGTGGATTGTGAAAGGAGAAACGAGTCACACACACACGGGATCAGAGAACCTAATGGTTGTTGCATCACGTTGACTTTGCAGCATGTTAAATCCTTGCACTTATGCGAATTAACTTTCTTAACATCAAAATGGAGAATTAATGCATCAGCACCGTACTGTATCCACAATGTGATGATATAAATAATTCATAACTTCTCTCAGCCCCTTCTTGTCATGCTTTGAAATCACAAGAACTTGCCTCAAAGTTCAAAATTTTGTGTTTCGTGGGTACTCGAAAGGACAAAAATCTGCAAAAATTTTCAATATGATGCATTACGAAATTCGTCAAGGGAATTCGCAATGTACTTTTACCATGTGAGAGGATGATTTAGAAAATTGAATTGAAGATGGAACCGGATATTCAGAGATCTGGCACTCTAGAGACCGATGCAAAAGAAAGCGATGAGAGAGAGAGGAAAAAAAGGATGAGGAGGTTGGAGGACACTTCTCCTGTAAAAATCGCGCGCAGTGTAAGTACGTACATTTGAGAGAACACATCACCACTGGAACTTAATAAACTTCATTTTTGTCGATGTAAGAGTTGAGAGATTTCGAGGGAGCTCTGAAGAAAAAATGTGAGTGAAAACTGCGTGGGTTCTTCACATTGAGAGTGAGTGCGGCTCTCAAACATGTAGGCAACCTCTGCCCAGTCTATTTTTGCCCCCAATAAGATTATCGCAAATTGAGGGTGGGCTGGAGAGAGGCAAAAAATAGAACGCAATTCAATTGCGGGCACAACAACGTTGTCTGAAGAAGTTTTATGAAGTTTCGGGGAGAAAGATAGATGAGATGAGAGTAGACATTGAAAAGTCACGGAGCAACTAGTAGAATTTGTCCACAGCCGAAATTTCTCCACTATTCCTCGCTAAAACATTCATGTGACTAGTTGAACCGTTACTTTTCCAAGTATAGATGAAATAAGTGGGAAAATGTGGTTTCCGATTGCACAAATCTTTGAGTCTTTCCTATTGCTTCCGGCCTTCCGGGTTCTCACATTTCGTATATACGATTGCAAACACTGTAGCGATGCAGGGATTAATGAGTATCGATTTGAAATATGAAGAAGGAAGAAATAGATTTAAAATTTTTATCGGTTGTTTTTTTTTAATGAAAACAGCCTTATCGTCTTGTTTTGAAATTACGCAAAAGGGAAGAACGAGAAACAAAATAACCGACCTTTTACTGTTGCAAATTTCGATTGCCTTCTCCTTGTTCTTCACATGCCGATTCTTGCCCAGTTTTCGCAGTAAAGTCGACCCTTCGTTGCCCATTTCCGCGATCTTTTAGATATCTTCAGTTCGAAATTTGCGTACGTGACTTCCGGCGCCGCCAAAATTAGATTTCCGCTTGTTGTTGAAAAGGATCGCGAACTGAAAATAATAACGAGCTGATCGTCTTTCGCTTGTGTGCTCTTAGCGGCAAAAAAACTCGTCTATTCGACAAGAAAATATGAGGAAGAAATAGGAGAGATTAGTTAAGAAGAAGCTCTCCGTTCGAATAATATCACAACGAGGAACTGACGGGTTGCAATAAAAATGGCGTGGACGCTAATAATTATGCGCAAACAATTGTGTTTTGCATGGAGTTCGGGCGAGTATATGCAAATTAAGGGAAACAATTTGAGAAAGTGAAACCTCGAACTCAATTACAGCTTTTTTTTCAGAACGCTACGAAACAAATTCTGTGAAACCATGTGACGGAGATGTTGTGGGTCAGTGTTTTCTCTATACCCACAACAATGTGATCATAACAAATTCATAACGAAATTTGGCAGGAAACGTAACGAGGAGGCAAAAAATTTGGGGGGTGAGACGAAGAAGAAACGAACGAAGGAGCTTAGACGGGACACAAACAAACTGCTTTTTGGGTGGCTTTTAAAAGGAGAAAAAGCTGCAGCAAGTACATAGCATAAGGAGAAGGAGTCCTTTCCGGTCCCGGCTGTACTTTTCCGGGCGGCAATAAATAGAACGAGAAACGGATCTAACCAGGTGAGTTATGATGCAAGTAGTCTATTTTTAAAGCTTTGTCGGAACATTGTAACATTAATACGTTTTAATAAATTGTATATTCATTTCGTAAGACAGTAAAAAGTAAAGCAGATGAGAAATTGCTGCATGTGATTACTCTGCCAGAATCGCTCTGGGGAATTCAAAAAATCAGCGCAAAATTGTTAATCACTAATTGCAAAAGGGGAAGGTCTTGGCCGGGATCGAACCGGCGACCTTCTGCGTGTGAAGCAGACGTGATAACCACTACACCACAAGACCGATGCTGAGGAGAGCAAATTGCACGGTATTGGGCAAAACCGAAAAGATTCGGAGATTTAGAAATGTTGGTCGTTGAATGCGTGGAATGGGAGTGAGAGATTGAATGTTTCCGGAAATACAAGAGTGAATGTCGCGAGCGCATTGAATAGACACGAAATCAGGGAGACATCCGGGGTTGTCTTCTTCTTAGAATTTGATAGGGAGCTGTCCTCTTTTGATGCTCACAAAGCTTTGTCGGAACATTGTAACATTAATACGTTTTAATAAATTGTATATTCATTTCGAAAGACAGTAAAAAGTAAAGCCGATGCGAAATTGATGTCAGACAGCGAACTCTCCAAAATGCTACACTTTATATTTTATAGACAATATCGCATATGCGTTTGAAATATCACACATAATACCACGGTCAGATACATGTCCAAAGATGGCGCGCGCTTCTTTTCCAAAAATTCGGAATCACGCGAAAAGAGGCAAAATATTGAGCGTGTTTCCCAGATATAGATATGAACAACACACCCTCGCGCACGCGAGTCACATCATTCCACAGGCCGGTCAACCATCCAGAAATGCTTTAGGAGTGAGAGAGTGAGAGAGCGTGTGAAATCGAGAGGGACTTACTCACTTTTGTACACTCTCTCGCTCCAACCCTGATCTGTAGGTTTGGAATCATGTGGAGTCGTTCAGCCACAAAGTATCAACAAGTAACGCCGTCGCCGCGCGCGCGTAGACTAACCAAATCATGTAAGAATAGCAGCGGAAAGTGGATCAAAACGCGTATAGGGGCAGCCGCAGCACGTTACAAGTACACTCTATTCTCCGTGCTATTTTTCATGTCATGGCGAATAACGACTGTGAATAAGATAGGAGAAATACTTCCTTTCACAAAGTCTGCACTAGGAAGTTCCGAGAATCATCCTCGATTTAAGAAAACAACAGGAAGAAGATCAGAAAAAAGGTGAAATTACAGCTTTGAAATGTTTTAAGCAGGCACAAATTCATCATAAAGCGCATGATGCGACTATACAGACGTAAAGCGCTTGTGGGCGGGAGGGGCACTTGTGAGTCGAATTATGAGGGACAGCACAGCTAAGCGGGAGATGCGAATTCGGTCGAGACTTAGAGGGAGGCTGAACGAGAGAGCACAACATTCCCCATCCCGGTCAAACCTCCAGAAAGGGGTCTGAGCTTTGTAATCTAGAATGGCTCTCTCATTTTTCTACACTATCTCACTCCCGACCCCTTTCTGGAGGTGTGGAATCATGTGAGGCGAATTTCGGTCGAGACAAAAAAAAAGAACGAGGGGCTAATCCAGACAGCCGTCACTCTCTACTTCACACATTTGAATTACTCTCGAAAACAAGAGACTGAAGGATTTTTGCTGCGACGATCACGGGATTTTGCGTTATTATTAGCATTATTATTTATAGCTGAATAATTATAATTGAATACGCGGATCGGCAACTTCTGTTTCCGAGCTGTATTTCTGCATGCTTGATGTAACTATGTCGCAGTAATTTGTATTGTGTTATAAATTTCGTACCAAAAAATGAATGAAAGGGGTCAGCGGTGGGAAACCATATCAGTACTAGATAATCTGAATGAATCCCGAAATCCAGAAAGTATCAACAATATTTCTGAACGATTGAAAGGGATGCGTGGAACAGCGTAAAGAAATTGTTTAAAATAGCATTGATCAGGTATCGATTGATCATGCATAGGAAAGGAACACCGGTAAGACATCATTGTAAAAAACCTTAAAAAAATAATATTTTTTTTCAACACAGGCGCAGACAGGAACGAATTTGACCAGTGATCGGAACGCTTAGCCGCTACGTTGCGTGACATTGTGGGCACAATGCTCTGGGCGGTCGGCCAAAAATAGTCTTGAGGGGGTCCCCTCATCTTTCTCTTCCTCTCCC
Organism: Pristionchus fissidentatus; assembly: GCA_036245785.1. Taxonomy (NCBI): domain Eukaryota; kingdom Metazoa; phylum Nematoda; class Chromadorea; order Rhabditida; family Neodiplogasteridae; genus Pristionchus; species Pristionchus fissidentatus. The sequence continues at coordinate 35,831,608 of BTSY01000003.1, read as the reverse complement.
TCTCTCTATTTTCCCTCTAAAAGCTCTAAAATAAATTCCGCGTGTGAACCAAGTGAGGGTGGATGACAATTCTCCAGAGATATAGAGGAAGCAATGAAAAAAGCGCGGGCCTTTCGCTTTTGGGAGAAAAGTGCTTGCTAGTACTGACGCAGCATGATTCCTAGCCTCCAGAAATAATGAGATTCCTGTATTTAAGAGGATCACCTAAGCACGCCTTCGCGTTCGTGACCCCTTTCTGGAGGCATGGCCTGGTGGTGGGATAGTGAAAATGAAATAAAGCGCAGTTGAAAGAAGAGTGCGAGTAGGGGGATTCCCTTGTGGTTGGTTGCCCCTTTGTTTTGCGAAAATGGAAGCTGATATATTTCCCGTAGTGTCGTCATTCAAGAGAGGACAAGAATATAGCCAAGAAGACAAACTTCCGCTACCAATAGCAGTTCACACACACTTGACCGGAACTCACATAGACGTTGTGAATGTTGTTTCCGGTAGAGCCGCTTAGAAAAGTCGAGAAACTAGGGAAAAAGTAAGGCCATGGGAAAGTGTCGACGATCTTTTCAGAGGGGAAAAGTTTGATCGCCAGCTTCGAAAATAAAAATCTTACTAAAACGCGGCGCACATGTGCGATTTCTAATCGCGATTTCGCTTTTGACAGAAAGTGAATTCAGTTAGAAAATTGTGCGAAACGTGGAAATCAATGTTCAAAATTCTAATGCAATAAACAAACGAAGATAAAACACTAAAGCAATAGCAAAAGGTTTACAACATTAAAAAAATGAAAGATCTTGGCCGGGATCGAACCGGCGACCTTCTGCGTGTGAAGCAGACGTGATAACCACTACACCACAAGACAGATGGCTTCATGTTTACGTTTCGCTCTACTGAATCTAGCAAACACGATACCAAAGTTGCTAGTTGCAAAACTCTGACTTTGCAGAGAGTGAATTCAGGAAGTTAAAACTTGTGTGCGCAAGAGAGAGGAAAGTAGATAGGAAACGACTGCGGCGGAAGCCGATTTCATGCCGAGATTAGACTCTGAAAGCAATCAACAACTCAACCGGCCACGATGCGTCGTTGAAAAGCAGCGAATGGAATCCGGAATGCGAAGTGTTTCAGAAATGCGAAATCCGAAATTGGAAAATAGGATTTTGAAATTCACACTCTTTCACACTAAAAGTATTATTCTCGTGGATCTAACATACAGCATAATGTAAAATACGGAAATGCGTGATACAAATTATTTTTCGCGATGTGCAGCCGAACATTTCACTGATGAGCAGAGATAGATACAGTGTGTCTGCGCATGTTGTCTCGGTGCTCGGTCGGAATCATTCCGAGGGGGGAATAGAGAGAAAACACACTAAAAGCGTCTCAATTATTCACGTGCGCCTAGCAGTTCTCTGGCTGCGGCCATGATGCACTCAGATCACGGCATGTTTGCAGTTGGTTTGTGCTTCGCAAAGGCCATCGGGAATGTGACTGGCGTGTATTACATTTATAAAATGATACGATCAAACAAAATGTCGAACTGGGGACTTCCTGTGTTTACCGAGACGAGAGAGCACGCAAAAGCGATAGGGTCGTCAATGTTCCTGTATGGTAAACAACGGAAGTTCGTTATTCGGCTTTTTGGTATGATCGTATCATTTTATAAATGTAATATGCCAGCATACAACTCGAGAACAAATCAGAGGTATACAACACGCACACGTTCTCTTGTTATTACTAATACAAAATTCACAAATATATCTAATAGTGTTGTTATATAGAATAATCAAATTGGCGAATAACAATGCATTATTCGATCTAACAACACTAGTATCTATGCAGATGAGTGTACGCACGAGTAGATCAGAGAAACGACAAAAAAATGCAAAAAAATAGATAAGAGAGGGAAGCAAGGGAACAGTAGAATCGTGCGAGAATAAAAATACAAGAATCCTTCCCAAAATTCACATAGTAAACGCGAAAGCTCAAGAGCAAATATTTTGGATTCCGAATTTCTGAGTAATGGAAAATATTCGCAATAAAGATGCTTGCCCAGAGCGAGTTCCGAAAATAATAGTCGGGTTTTTAATAACGGGCGCATGTTGTTGAGCATAAACTGATGTTTAGTTTCATAAGAGATATTTCCGAAAGAAAAAGAAAGTAAAATTCTCCGAATATTTTTTTGAAATCAACCTTTTTCGAAAACCATTATCCGCTTTACCGTGTAACTGATTGGATTGGAATAGGGGAAAATGAAACCTAGAGTCAGGATTTCTGATCTTCGAATCCAAGCGAAGTGACGCGGTATGACTCAACATGAAGAAGGCCATCAACGCCGCACTTATATATATCTTTATCGTATCAGACTTTTTATTTATTTATTTATATATATAACTAACTGAAACCCGCCATGATGAGCGCTCGAAAGCAAAACTCACAAATGTGTATTCATTTTTGGAAATGTCACAAAAACAAGGATTGTGATAAGTAAATCGAAATTACGTGCATAAATAAAATATTCTTGACAACGAAGCAAATTTTTTTTACAGATTTTAGCCACATTTTAATCGTACCATGGTAAATATTTATTTGCAATGGGATTCAATTTAGCATAATTACAGAGTTATGAGTGAGCAGCGAAGCAGAATAGAAGATACACTCTGCACAGATGAATCTATCCATATCATAGTGTTATAATACTATTTGCGCGAGACGCGGAGAACACGGTACCGGTATAGTGTAAAACAATCAGTCAATACATTCTCTAAACTTGCCGGAATGTTGATTTCCACAATCAAGAACGCGCTCTGCGATGAATAAAGCCCGTTTGCAACGTCACATCCGAACAAAATCGCAAATGCGACACCTAATCCCTTTTAAGAATGAGTCATCCATCGCACTCTCCTCGTTTCGCACGCTCTCTCTCGTCGGCTGGAGAAACTGAGAGTGTGTGAAATGAAGAGAGGCAGACAAAAAAGGACTACGCGGAAGCGAGCCACGTGGGGTCAGCTGAGAGCCGGACAGACACGGAATCCAGAGCAACGAGAATAGACAAGGTGTGACTATTTCAGGAACAACATTTTTAGGGAACGAAACTGACAACATTGCGATATATTATCGCGCAACGCGCACTTTGCATTCAATTTCGCAGTTAGACAAGAGAAAAACCATGAAAAGAATGAGAAAATGTATCCCCCCACCCAACATACACGAATATGTATAAAAACACATCATCTGTAGCCTGCGCAATACATTATCTTGTATGCAGGGTCTGGGGAATACATTTTATCTCTACGTAGTAGTGACTTCAAACGCGCCATTTTTATACCGATTTTTTCTCCTTTATTCAGAAGTGGAGAATCGGCTTCGGGAAAAATCTTCAATGTGACGGTTAGTCTTTAAACGAAATCTAGTGTCTCGAGGAAAGGGAATATCCAGTCAAGGAATCTGGAAATTATGCGCGAACAATGTTGCAAGTAACATATGGTCTTGTGGTGTAGTGGTTATCACGTCTGCTTCACACGCAGAAGGTCGCCGGTTCGATCCCGGCCAAGACCTCCTCTTTTTGCTTTTAGCCATATGCACGTCATGTGTGGCTTATTGTGGCTGATGTGATGAAAGGAGATGCAATATGAGAATCTTTGGGAATTCCATTTACTCAGTGTTTTTTTGTGCAGTCACTGCAGTGAGAAAAGAAAGACAACGCCATAGGAAAGCAACAATTTATCTCTGGCAATTCGAGGGAAAATGCACAACAAATATTGATTTTCGATGACAGTCGATCGGTTTGTGCATTATATTTATGGAATTTTTAGGAATTTAAAATACCATAAACCAAATCGATCGCCGACGACAAAATCAATGCGAAAATACGAGATCATTGGAATGGCGTGATACACGACATGCGTAGTGGGGAAAGAGTATGCGGTCGTAAAGCTGTGCTCGAACAATAATCAATACTTGACCTCTGGGGTGTCTTGGCGCGACAAATACCGTAGCTGTGTGGGCCCGAAAAGTGCTTGGGTGGTCGTGACTGATAGAATCTGTGGTGTCTTTGGCATAGATGTTCGAGTATTGGAAGGAGTATTGGAAAGGGCGATTGGAATCACATGACACTATGAATTAGTTGGTCTCGAAGGGAAGATTGGAAGGGACGATCGATCGATCGATGGGATTCCGTAGGCTCAGTCGCACTCCATCTCCTCCTCTTCGTGAAATCCGTTCGGGATCTCGATCGAAGCCTTTAAAAAGGTGTATTTTTTAAAAATTTTTAAAAATTCTCTTTTACATTAAAAGAACACTCTTGTCGGAACTTTTAAAGATCATTCAAGGTGTTTTCTTTGCAGTTGTTTCTCCTGTTGTGTATTATAAAGTCGACATGGATCGATGAGGAGAAGGACATACCGGTATGGACGCGAGGAGGGCGCCGGGCGGATCGGCGACGGGCGACGCCATGGCGGTGTCTGCTGGCGCCGGCGCCAGCGCCGCGAACAGCGAGCCGGCGGCGGGCGCAACGAAAGTGAACTCGGGAGGCGCATTGCTGTCGGTGGAATCGGAGGAACCGAGCGATAACTTGTGAGGAGGATGGTAGGCCGAATCTTCCCTGCAATATTGCAAATGCATAATGACACGTCCCTATTCACTATCCAGTAGTGTTGTTATTTGGAACTATTCGAGAATAACAAAGGGTTATTCGCGAATAACAAAGAGTTATTCGCGAATAACCTTTGTTATTCGCGAACAGAATTATTCCAAATAACAACACTACTATCCAGAAAGGCCTCTGGAGTGAGAGAGCGTGTGAAATCGAGAGGGACTCTCTCACTTTTGTACACTCTCTCGCTCTAACCCTGGTCTGTAGGTTTGGAATCATGTGTATTTCTATTGTAGGACCTGTTCGTGTTGGTACCGTCCCACTCTCTCGTTTTCTCGTGCTCTCTCGCCGCAATTGTTGCTTCTAATCACAGGCACGGTCTAGAATTTCGGACAAGTGCCAAATAATAAGAACAGTAAAGAGGGACTCAAGACTCAAGAATTGTGTGATCCTCCTTTTGTTCCTGATTTCTGGCTGTTCCCGGGAACGCTCTGCGAAGTGTTCCCGGGAACAAAATGAACATGACCAGGAACAACAGGAACACTGAAATATTGTATCTATGCAATGCCTAAATGTCTTGTGCAGAACAGGACGGCAGAGAAGCAGTAGAAAAAACCTTGGTGAAATTCACGGATCAGAAGTGTTCAGAACTCACCGTTAAAACTAGGGTTGGTTAAATCGGATCCTGCTCTCTTCATTTCGCACACTATCTGCGCTGGGCGGCGGGCGAGAGAGTGTGTGAAATGAAGAGAGCAGGAACCGATTTGACCAACCCTAGTTAAAACAAGATATCGAAATTTTGTCGACGTAGTTAGACAGGGCTTGGTATAAGGTATCTTCTGTTCGAATATAAGAAAAATCCGTGACTATCGATTTTCTGGTGTGGCATGACGACGATTCCGAAAACACACCGAGATAGTGCACCATGGGTCAGTCCTATTCCGAACAAGTCCCGACCCTTTAGACATTGCATAGAGACACTATTTCAGTGTTCCTGTTGATTCTGGTGATGTTCCTCTTGTTCCCGGGAAAGTTCCGCAGGAGGAACAAGACCAGGAACACGGAATTCTTGAGATTGTTATAATTTCCTCGACATCCCCCCACTGCGTTTAGAATATTTATATTTAGCCTATATCATTATTTTAAAATAAATATGAGCTGGGCTGTCTATTTCCGAGAGTTATTCAGAATTATAAAATGAGAAAAAAATGTCTGAACAAATTTTCAGTTTCAGCAGCGATCACATAAGTTTCAACAACTAGTTTTGTCATTGGGGAAATTTCGATTATCGATAGTGCTGATTCTGGTGTTTGCATAGATGTTAAAAAACCCAGTTGCTTGACCCAGTTGCCTCGAGTTCGAAGATTCCGACCACCTATGCCCCCGAATGATGGATGCTGCAGGCCCTTGCCTTGATGTCAGGATAAATATGTATATATGTATGTATGTATGCAAGAAAAAGAGTATCTATATAGAAAAGAGTGCGCACCCGTCGCACGCATTGTTCCGAGCCACATGATTCCAAACATACAGACCAGGGTTAGAGCGAGAGAGTGTGCAAAAGTGAGAGGGCCTCTCTCGATTTCACACGCTCTCTCACTCTAAAGCGATTTCTGTAAGGTTGGACGGCCTGTGGAATGATGTGAAGCGCCTCATAAATGGGGTCAGGGCCGAGAGAGCGGGCGAAATGAGCGAATAGCGTTACAAGTCGACCTCTTTTTGGAGAAGTGCAAAATCAACCCCCACCCACCACCAAAATTCGTGCAACTCGCAAGAAACGATCGCAAGCAATGGAATTCTCTCATGGCAACCCAGCTTTACCACCCAAACCAGCTGATAAAGTTGTTTAAATGTAAAATTGAAAATGGTAAATCATACCGGAAGGGTGTGGCGCGTGCCGTGGGCGGAAGTGATGAGGGAGGAGGAAGACCGGATAGAGGTCTACAATTTTGCAATACTTCATTATTATTATTATTATTATTATTATATAATTATTGAAACACATTTTCTTCGATATCGATATTATAGAATAAATATTCAGCTAAGATATTCAGGTAGTGAAAAGTAGTCGATTTGTTTCGGGTTTTTTATTGCATTCAATAACAGTGCACTGTTTAAGTAAAATACTTTTACTTATACTTTCCTGATGTTTGAAGAAATATTCAAGATACGATCGACAAATCGCCCGTTGCCAAACACCTCCTTCTTCTTATGTTAAATTCTCCCCCACATTTCCCCACTTATTTCTTGCCAAATTTCAAATCCTCTTGTATAGATGAATTTATGAATGTGCATTTAAAAAAAGAGCTCACTTGTAATATCCACTACTGCTCAGCGAGTTGCTTCTCTTCCTCTTACTCGCCGGAAGATGCGCGTGTGAATGAGGGGGAAGAATGCGAGAAGAACGACGAGAGATACCACCAGAGCGAATACCAGAGGATGGACCTGAAATTACTAATTTCAATAATTTTTTAAATTTAATTTAACAGCATTCTTTGTTTGACGTCAGTCTTGATTAGTGTTGCGAATTCGGCCAGAACCGAACATTCGTCGCGGCTCGGCCCAAAATGACTGGGAATAAGACGAAATAGGCCGTGTTCGAACGTCGGCCGAAATGGCCGAAATTGGCCGAAATCGGCCGCATTTCGGTCAGAGCTCTATGGAAATGATCCTGGCAGACAAAGGGGGCGATTAAGAGAACACTCCAATATTTTGACTACAGCTTTCAATTTGCCTATACCCTCCCAATGTCTGGCCGATTTCGGCCAATTTCGGCCATTTCGTCCGACGACCGGCCACACAAAGAAAGTCGAATTCTATTAAAATGAGACAACCGGTCAGTTTGGCCGAATTATGGCCGAAATGGACGACCGAATTCACAACACTAGTCTTGATCGAATAATAAGCTGCATATTACCAAAACATCATCAATTCTACGCTATTTGCTGCTCGTATTTTGTATATTCCTTTGTAGCTCAATGTCGAGGGAACAATCGTCACTCAGATTGTTGCTTGATGTATGAGATGTGATTGTTTTCTCTCGAGGAAAGAATTTGCTGATCATTGAAATGTAGAGAAAAAAGAAGAAGAAAAAACGAGCACCGAAAATATTCCTTATGAGTTTCTCGAAAACATACGAATCTCCTCGTCATATGGACGTTCCTCAAAACATTCACGAGAAAATTAAAATGGTCTCCTCAGATAGCAAATTCGAATGATCTCGCTGTGTCAGGGGACCGAGTGTTTCTTTAGTTATCTTTAACTCTCTTTCAACCGCAATTTGTTGATTAACTCCCTTGAAATAATTGATATGGCGAAAACAATTCCCAAGCAAACAAATAAGCGCCGATCTTAAACTGTCAGACTTCATAGTTTTCCATAATAATAATGTGTCCTGAGTCTATTTTCAACATTGATTTCCTAATTTTGATTTTTCATTATTTTCGAAATTTGAAATTTCAAAAATCACTCACCCCTCAGCATAATGTGGTCGAGACTAGTGCTCGTTGCTAAGTTGCCGCCACGGGCGCCTGAAAATGGGCGCAAGTTGAGTGCAGGGAGAATATCATGGATCACATCATTCCACAGGCCGGTCAACCTTCCAGAAAGGCCTTTGGAGTGAGAGAGCGTGTGAAATCGAGAGGGACTCTCTCACGTTTGCACACTCTCTCGCTCTAACCCTGGTCTGTAGGTTTGGAATCATGTGGGATAATACGTGGCGAAATTCCTTGACGTTTTATTCACATTCCGATTCCTATTTCAACAAAGAAATGCACTACATCTTTTTTTAGGAATTTGAATATAATATTTATAGGAGCTCAAAGACAATTTGGCAGAGCAAGTGATTGTACTTTTTTTAGAATTAATTTGTCAATTTATTGACAGGTATCACCAGAGATTGCATGAGGCGGGGAAAAACTTTCAGAAAATATTTTTTGTTTTCCATCAAAATTTTATGTGGGACTACTCTAGGGACAAGAAATTTATTGATCCAGGTCTCAGGTCCCAAAACCGGCTTTTAGCAAATTCCCGGTTTTGAAGCCGGAATCAACGTAACTTTGCTCCCAGACGAGCCACTGAGCTCCGGTAGAGCTTAAAATGAGCGCAAAAATATGGGGAACAATTCTTCTGTTTACATAATTGTGTTAGCTCTGTAGGGAAAAAAGTTGTGAAAAAAAATTTTTAAAAAATTGTTTTCAAAAATTATAAAGTACATTCCGATGGCCGAAGTGAACAGAATGACGCTCATTTTCTGAAAGAGCAACTCATTATTGGTAAGAAAAAAATTTAAAACTTAAACTTTTGGTGGCCCCCCTCGGCCGAAATATTGCTCTGAACATTGGAATCCCACGTTTTTCATGTCCCTCTCCAGGTGTTCATGAAAATCTATATATGTGAAATGAACAAAACACATCCGAACTGCTTCCGTTCTGGAATGCAACCTTTTTAAAAAAAATTCATTGAATTATATTACAAATTGATCAATATTTTATATTTTTTTTTGCAAATGATACACTTATCCTATGACACCACGAAGACACCACGAACATATGAATTCTGTGCTGTTTGGTGACTGACTACGTGTGTGACTCAATGTTTTGTTTGACACTCCCTATTTTCTCTCTTCCCAATCGCGCTCTAGCTTTCCCTTTTCATGGCGGGAAAGAGGAATGGGAACGATAAGTGGAGATGTGTGGAGGGGTGTTGTTTTGCGCATGCTGTTGAATGGTCCGGCGTTTATATGTTTGATCCCCGTTATTATATTGTGCATATCATTTGGGTAAATAAATTTCAGAATGTCCTTATTCAATAAAATATTTCTGCTACTATTCCTTCCAATCCTATGGATGGAAAACGCGAGTACTTCGCCCGTCAAGGACACGAAGGTAAATTTATCCGTTTTTATTTTAGTGATTATTTTTTTTCAGATCACTCGAGCCGGAAAGAGAACAAGTGCGTGCTACTTTGTTTTACCTCGCTATTCGTCTATGGAGAAGGGAAAACGCCTACCTCAATCAAAAAGTAGAGCAAAGTGCTCAGAAGAGCTTATCGAGTGAGCTTTATCATTACCTTAATAAAATTACTTTCAATATGTTTAGTCTCGCTCCTCTTTCTGATATCAAGAAAGGAGACTTGTATGGCGCTCCGCACGAACTAGCTTTAATATTATCTCGATTCGAGGGAACGTTTCTAAGTGACTCAAGTGACTTGACCGACTGGAAGGGAGAGAAGATTTGCACAAATCATCTCAATGAACTGTCCAGACAATTCAATAAACGGACCCATGGTCACTTGAAGAGAAATTCAAAGACCAAAGAAGTACAATGTGGATTTCCCGAGAAGGGGCATACGGCGAAAGCGAAGTCTCGTGTCACCTACCAGAAATCAAAGGCTTTTCTCGAGGAGAATAAAGTTCTACTTCTCACGGGTTTGCGTAAGTCGAAACAATTTATTGGTATTATCATTGTCTCATTTACAGCTATTTGCTCCCGTCACGCCGCTCAATTGAACGACATGGCAGAGAAGATAGAGCCCACTTCGCCACCTGATTCTGAAGAGGATATGGATATCGACGAGGAGCCGATTGACGAAGAGGTAACGCTCCCGCTTCCCCCTATGGAGTAAGGAATGACAATATCATAACTACTTAAGATGCATGAGGATAAAGGACCAGACGGAGAAGAAGAAGAAAGTTGCATCGAGAGTGAAGAAGAAGATGACGACGACGACGATAATGGAGATCTCTACGATCCTACAGATGCGGATAATGCGAAGACGTATTTTCGGAAGTTCGTTAAGGCTGCTGGTATCAAGGGAGCTAGATGCTGGAAGCCCTACTCGGAGATAACGAATCGGGCCAAGAACTACCGTGCGAACGCCCATGTTCAAATAGTCAGTTTCGCCCTCTCCATGCTGGCCGATACTCCACAGAATATAGAAGATCTCAAGATGAGAGCCAGAGGAATCTTCGGCGATCGAGTGCCTAGCTTCGAGGACAGTGAAGTAGTTCAAGGAATACTGAGAGATGGAGCAGAGTATTACAAGTCGGCAACGACCAAACACGAACGACTATGGCTTTTATCTCTCTACTCCCGAACATTCGACTATCGGGATATGGTGGAGCACATCGATGGGCTGTCGGAGAGAACGTGGAATCAGGCGAAGAAGATGGGGATTGATCAAGGGACGTACAAGGAGGCTGACAATACCAAGGAGCGCTACGATCCCGTCAAACTGGAGTACTTTATAAGCTTTATTACGAGGTATCTTGCTAAATATATTCACAACTCAATCGACAATTTCAGCCCCCATATTCTTATTGGACTCCCGTATGGACACACGAAAGTAACGGACAGCCAGGGCACCACGTACGATCTCCCACAATCGATCAGACAGACGGGGATCTACGAAACGATCGATATGTACATAGCGTGAGTCATCCTTGAAAATATCTGTCAATGAAAAACATATTCAGGTACATGAAGGAAATGGGACTCGAGAAACTTCTCCTCAAGCGAACCACATGCTACAAGATTCTCTCCATGCTTCCGATGAAGAAGTCCCACTCACTTGAGTGTGTGGATTATTTTCAAGCAGACGCCACCAATGTGAGTAAATTGTTTGCTTTTCCAACAACTAACATTCTCATTCAGGCGTTCATCGAAATCGCGAAAATGATCGACGCGCTCGTAAGCATGCTATTCCTCGACAAAGCTGATGCTTCGATTCTCAAGAGGGCATTCGATGAGATGAAGCACTACTTGAAAAATATATTTCGGCTGCACGTAAAGAAGGAAAGTGTCAACAGCGATCACTGCCTCCACTGGACTCTGAGTGATCCCACTAACCCAGACTCTGGACATCATCATCGGCAGCGATGTGTTTATTGCAAAATGATCGACCAAACAAACAAGTCAGTTATTACGCAAGTAAATAAATAGAAAATGCAGCGTTTCAGCGATATGAAGAAGATGCTCCGCATGTACGCAAAAAAGAAGGGACTGAATGATGCTGAGAAGAAGACGATTGACACATACGTGCACGAATTCGATCAATATGTCGAGAAATTCAATGATCTGAAGGCTCATCTCGCTAGAGCAGTCTATGCATCAATGGAAAAGGAGAGAATCGTCAACTCGCTCCCTGAAAACCACGGTTGGTTAGATAGTCAACTATTTAAACGAATCCGCATTACAGCTATGTGGACTCTCGACTATGCACAGCGGTGGAACCCGGGAGAAGCAGAGCCAATACTTTGGGAAATCGGGGGAGAGGTATTCAAAATCCCACCGAAAGTACTCGCTAAATGGAAATTCTTTCAGCTGGCACGTCATCCACGCTGTTGCCAACATCTCCGGCAGACTCGTCACACACTCATGGGTTCACATAATGAAGGAGACCGGCGTTCACATTCGTAGTGACAACGCCGGTAAATAAATATATCGATTTATTTCTAAATTTGCATTTTAGCGCTGTGTCATTATTTTTAATATTTCTTTCATTCAGGTTACTACCATTCGTCTGCTACCATCGGCTCCCTCCCCTCCATCGCTGCAAAGACCAAGGTGAAGATCCTGTCTTGGAACTTCTCCGAAGCGCAAGCAGGAAAGGCTGCAAGCGATCGGATCGCCTCCTTCGTCAAGAGGAAGATGAGGAGCTACAAGGATGCAACTCACAATGTAGTCACTCCCGAAAAAATGTTTTATGCAATTAATGCGACTAAGCAGCTACGAGGAGTCAGTGTCTACGTCGCCAATGTCGTCGAAGAGAAGAAATCAACCACGAAGATTCCACACATTTCCGACCTCGGCCATTTTGATATCCACGGCAACGACGCCAAGGGATGGAGATTCTACTTGATTGGACCAGGCATCGACATCCATGGACTCAATCCATCAGTTGGAAAGTTCACGATTGTGGAGACAAAGGATGAAGTGAAATTAGAAGGAGGAAAACTCGCTTCTCCAGCTGCTAACATCGAGGACCGCAGGAAAATCCAGGACTCGCTGACGAAACCTCCAGGAGCATGGGAAGAACTCTGGTTCTGGCTTCTGCGCCCCGAACGTCCACCGATGTTCAATCAGGAGCCCCATGATTTCGACGATGAGGTTGTCACTGGAATTCCCTCTCCCATCAATTTGGCTGGTGCTCCCAAGGGTCTCTTCTACTGCACTGACTGTGGCTCTTCCTTCCTCCGTTTGTCGAATCTCATCAATCACATCGAGAATGGAATACACAAAATCAAGCCGGAAAGGGTCAAATTGCTGGACAGGGCACTGGGCTACTTCTTGAGATACATAGAAGAGGTTCAAAAACCCGTGTCTCTCAACCCTGCTGCAGAGATCATGGCACACCGACCGCCCAGTTGATAAAGGATGCTATATTAGGACGGTGAAGAAAACGGGGCGTTATCCACCTGAGACGAAAAAGTTCATTACTGACCTCTTCGAGAAGTACGCTGCGAAGAATGCGAAGCTGAAGGCTGACGAGGCAGAGAAGCAGATGAAAGAGAGTGATCTCCCTCCCAACAAATGGATGAGCAATGATCAAATCAAGTCTCTCATTGCTGTTCTCACTTCGAAGAAGCCGAAGACTCGATTCACACGTGCTCTCTTCGATGGACGATGAGAACGACATTATGGAGGAGGTGGAACCGTCTGAGGAGGATATCACTATGACCGATGAGCAACGAGGCAGAGAAGCAGATGAAAGAGAGTGATCTCCCTCCCAACAAATGGATGAGCAATGATCAAATCAAGTCTCTCATCACTGTTCTCACTTCGAAGAAGCCGAAGACTCGATTCACACGTGCTCTCTTCGATGGACGATGAGAACGACATTATGGAGGAGGTGGAACCGTCTGAGGAGGATATCACTATGACCGATGAGCAACGAGGCAGAGAAGCAGATGAAAGAGAGTGATCTCCCTCCCAACAAATGGATGAGCAATGATCAAATCAAGTCTCTCATCACTGTTCTCACTTCGAAGAAGCCGAAGACTCGATTCACACGTGCTCTCTTCGATGGACGATGAGAACGACATTATGGAGGAGGTGGAACCGTCTGAGGAGGATATCACTATGAGCGATGAGCAACGAGGCAGAGAAGCAGATGAAAGAGAGTGATCTCCCTCCCAACAAATGGATGAGCAATGATCAAATCAAGTCTCTCATCACTGTTCTCACTTCGAAGAAGCCGAAGACTCGATTCACACGTGCTCTCTTCGATGGACGATGAGAACGACATTATGGAGGAGGTGGAACCGTCTGAGGAGGATATCACTATGAGCGATGAGCAACGAGGCAGAGAAGCAGATGAAAGAGAGTGATCTCCCTCCCAACAAATGGATGAGCAATGATCAAATCAAGTCTCTCATCACTGTTCTCACTTCGAAGAAGCCGAAGACTCGATTCACACGTGCTCTCTTCGATGGACGATGAGAACGACATTATGGAGGAGGTGGAACCGTCTGAGGAGGATATCACTATGAGCGATGAGCAACGAGGCAGAGAAGCAGATGAAAGAGAGTGATCTCCCTCCCAACAAATGGATGAGCAATGATCAAATCAAGTCTCTCATCACTGTTCTCACTTCGAAGAAGCCGAAGACTCGATTCACACGTGCTCTCTTCGATGGACGATGAGAACGACATTATGGAGGAGGTGGAACCGTCTGAGGAGGATATCACTATGAGCGATGAGCAACGAGGCAGAGAAGCAGATGAAAGAGAGTGATCTCCCTCCCAACAAATGGATGAGCAATGATCAAATCAAGTCTCTCATCACTGTTCTCACTTCGAAGAAGCCGAAGACTCGATTCACACGTGCTCTCTTCGATGGACGATGAGAACGACATTATGGAGGAGGTGGAACCGTCTGAGGAGGATATCACTATGAGCGATGAGCAACGAGGCAGAGAAGCAGATGAAAGAGAGTGATCTCCCTCCCAACAAATGGATGAGCAATGATCAAATCAAGTCTCTCATCACTGTTCTCACTTCGAAGAAGCCGAAGACTCGATTCACACGTGCTCTCTTCGATGGACGATGAGAACGACATTATGGAGGAGGTGGAACCGTCTGAGGAGGATATCACTATGAGCGATGAGCAACGAGGCAGAGAAGCAGATGAAAGAGAGTGATCTCCCTCCCAACAAATGGATGAGCAATGATCAAATCAAGTCTCTCATCACTGTTCTCACTTCGAAGAAGCCGAAGACTCGATTCACACGTGCTCTCTTCGATGGACGATGAGAACGACATTATGGAGGAGGTGGAACCGTCTGAGGAGGATATCACTATGAGCGATGAGCAACGAGGCAGAGAAGCAGATGAAAGAGAGTGATCTCCCTCCCAACAAATGGATGAGCAATGATCAAATCAAGTCTCTCATCACTGTTCTCACTTCGAAGAAGCCGAAGACTCGATTCACACGTGCTCTCTTCGATGGACGATGAGAACGACATTATGGAGGAGGTGGAACCGTCTGAGGAGGATATCACTATGAGCGATGAGCAACGAGGCAGAGAAGCAGATGAAAGAGAGTGATCTCCCTCCCAACAAATGGATGAGCAATGATCAAATCAAGTCTCTCATCACTGTTCTCACTTCGAAGAAGCCGAAGACTCGATTCACACGTGCTCTCTTCGATGGACGATGAGAACGACATTATGGAGGAGGTGGAACCGTCTGAGGAGGATATCACTATGAGCGATGAGCAACGAGGCAGAGAAGCAGATGAAAGAGAGTGATCTCCCTCCCAACAAATGGATGAGCAATGATCAAATCAAGTCTCTCATCACTGTTCTCACTTCGAAGAAGCCGAAGACTCGATTCACACGTGCTCTCTTCGATGGACGATGAGAACGACATTATGGAGGAGGTGGAACCGTCTGAGGAGGATATCACTATGAGCGATGAGCAACGAGGCAGAGAAGCAGATGAAAGAGAGTGATCTCCCTCCCAACAAATGGATGAGCAATGATCAAATCAAGTCTCTCATCACTGTTCTCACTTCGAAGAAGCCGAAGACTCGATTCACACGTGCTCTCTTCGATGGACGATGAGAACGACATTATGGAGGAGGTGGAACCGTCTGAGGAGGATATCACTATGAGCGATGAGCAACGAGGCAGAG